>JAUTYZ010075522.1:0-11603 GCA_032273725.1 Panulirus interruptus | reverse complement strand
GAGACAGGTCTACAGATGCCTGCAGAGTGCTGATTAATTTCTACTTTCTTTTTCTCTTAAATTTTTCCTTCACCTGAAATGGCCTTGATTGGAGGATGTTTTGCCTGTGCTATGTTAGTTAAAAAATAGAAAACCACTTATCTACCGTAAAGTCACTAAGACAGCAAAAAGTGAAGTTTTACGGAACAAAGGTGTCACAGATCACAGTACTGGTTAAGAGATGTTGATAGCATGGGCAGTGCAGGAAAACTGACCTGATATTCAGAATAGTCAGATCAAACGAACTTCCAGTCCAGTCCTGTCCAGGCTGTGTTAAAAATGTTTTCTTCCCTGAGCTTGGGAAGTATTAGTTATGTTGGAAATGATAATAAAAAAAAATTGCTGTTTGATTAATTACAGCCATTTAAAACATCATAGATGTCATAGATGTTTCAATATTGGCACAACACATGCATTTAATTCTTGGCACGCCATGGCTTTTTAAGTCCACCACATACTCTATGACCTGTTGCATCATTCTCCTGTTTCATTTTCCTTCACTCCATTTGGAGAATGAGTGTTTTCTGTTTTAAGATAGAATATCATATATCCAACTATGATAGCTATTCTTATCATCAGAACCCCCAGAAAGTAATGTTTGTACACTGCACACTGCTTGTAGATTGTGGGGCCTGGATGGGGTGTGTGCACTTTCCTCCATATGGTTTTGTGTGTATAACTGCATGCTAGTAAAAGATTCCTTCAGATGCAAGTAGGAAAATTCAGACTGTATGGCATACATGATTAGGACTCGATCAATCACTGGTATAACATTGGGGTTTTGGACTGAAAAGGATAAAGAACTAATTGAAGGTGGTAGTTCTTACCATTGCCGTCACTTGTGCTGCCCATGCACACTCCCATTTTTAATTGGTTTACAATATTATTACTGCATTACAATTACTGTATTGCTATTACAGTGCAATAACAGTGGAAAACAGTCATGTAAGCAGCCTAACTGGTGATTTTATGTTATTATTGGGCAGAAAATTTGACCCTGGAATGCATCTTGGTTTATATAAGGGAAGTTCTGTGGGAATAATTGTATAGTTTAGCATAGTTTCGCTCAGAATACAAGATCACTTTCTGGGGATGTATCTACTATATTGAGAGAGGAATGTCTGTATGTAGAAGGTTCATTGTATTTGATTGGTTTCAGCTTAAGCTATGTCTCAGGCAATCCTGGTTTGTATCACCTGACAGGTGAGGGAAAGCGACGCAGTATTTCACAAACAATGAGTGCCCTGTTTCGCCGTACTACCAATAGTGAGCGGCCAGCAATTAAGGAGAGCCCTCTTGAGGATCTTCCTGATAAATCTGGTTACAGGTGAGACTTATACCTTTATATCATAAAAGTTGTCTCTTTGCTAAGATCTTTTCCATACAACTGCAGGTACCTCTAATATTATTAAGGAGAAATAATTGGGATGTATTTTTGCTTGCATTTTTTTTTAAAGTGGATTTTACTAGACTTTGCCTGCATGAGGTTACACTGTGAGTGGAAATTCACCTTTGTTGACATTTTTTCAATGTCAGTGGATGAACAAGGGTACAATCTTTTCAAGGAACATCTCATTTCAAAGGAGTCCATCATTTTCTTGCTATTGATTTTAGTACACCCTTGAAGCTGCATGAAACCTGTAAAAGAGGCCCTGGATTTACTTGATAAAAAGAAAATAATAATAAAAAAGTGGTCTTTTTCTTATTCTGGAACTTAACATTATCATTTCCATATCTCAGTCATTGAGCTACCGTTTTCACCTTTCCACATCTTTTTTTATCTTATATAGTCAGCCTCCCCTTGTGTATATTTGATGAAGAATCCCTAATTTTTTTCTGTTTTCAATAGAGTTTGTTAAACACATGCTTAGAAACCAACAGGTCAAAGTAGCTAAGTGCTAAAGCCTAAAAGCAAACAATGTTACAAGTATAAGACATCTCCAGACTACCATTTTTTCTCAACTAACCTGAGGATTAATTAAAACAATCTTTCATATAATTTCTTCTTACAAGGGTGTTACAGCTAGTCTGTTCTCAACATAAGCCGGGTTGAAAATAAGAGGTTGTTTATCAAGTCAATGATAATGTGTATGATAAAAATGCCTCTTTTGATGCAGAGGTTGAGTAAGGAATAGGGAATAGAATGTCCTGCCCTGAACAAAAACAAAGTATTAGCGGGAAGCCATTTTGATAACATTTATTTTTGAATAGCTCCCTAAATTCACAAAGCATAATTATATACTTTTAGAATACTGATAGTAGAACTAGAGGTAATTGCTTGAGGATATTGTATAAATGTTGTTTCAGTTTGGTGCTGTCTCATATGGTAAATGTATGTATTGTATCTTTCTTTCTGTGTGAAACTCCTGGTATAGACAAATGTCTCTAGTTGAGGCCAGGTCTTCAATAAATAGGGCAAATGATATAAAAAGTAAGGAGAGAAGGCAGATCTAAGAGTTTTTGAGGAAGTGGAAAACCTGCCTTTTAAAAAGGTCATAATAATTAGAAAGAAGTGAAAAAGTAGAGAGGTCCAAATTTTAACCGTTTAGACAAAGAAGCGGATATATCTGTAGCCCACCCTTGATTTCTCAAATGTTACACAGAGGCTTATTTTATTACATGGTATGAAAAAAAAAATTCTTTTCTTCTGTAATTGCCTTTCCTGCTGAAATGAGTTAGTATCAGGAGCAAAGAAACAATAGCCTTTTTGCACACATCCAGTCCTTATATGTTTGATATATGGTATATATAGATTTTTGTGTGTTCATTACTGAGATATTCATCTGTATAGATTGCTTATCCCTTGGGTATATTTACTTTCCTAAGGTATGTAAAGCGGGCATCGGTAGCAAGTGTGGACACCAATGCCAGTTCAGGCCCAGGAGTAGAAAAGCTTCATGCTGCAAGATGTGCTGTACTTCTTCGAGATTGGCTTTTGGAGTTGTCTGCTCTTGCACAAGAACATATGGTGGCAGTGCCAAGTTTAGAATTTAGATTACCCTCCAGTTGACAGTGACTCATGTATGAATATGATGCATGGATGCTAGGGCCATGAGGGGCACACACACACACATTGATGCATATGTTATGCATGTTTTCATCTCAAAGAACTTGATATAACAAGTTTCGTGCTCATTTCATCTGTGCTGGCATATTACTACCAATTAGCATTTAAATCCAATGAATTATAGTTAACTAAAGGGTTAGTCTGAATTATAGTTAACAAATGAGTTATTCTTGTAATTTCCAAAGACATTAATTTTATTGGTTTTTAATAACTCACTTCTCTGAGTGTGTATATAATTATATAAATATTATATATATAAATATATTTTATGGTGATTAATAGGCATATGGCCTTATTTCATATCACTTAAATACAGCAATACTGTGGGATTTTAGAGATATATATATAAGAGAGTGTTTATTCATAGTAATAACACCAAAGAAGAGACATAAGTCATAATGTTAGCAGTGCACAGTAAAGATTGCAACAAGGGTCTTTGTTATCTTGGCATCACACA
This sequence comes from Panulirus interruptus, assembly GCA_032273725.1. Taxonomy (NCBI): domain Eukaryota; kingdom Metazoa; phylum Arthropoda; class Malacostraca; order Decapoda; family Palinuridae; genus Panulirus; species Panulirus interruptus. Next base: position 8,040 of record JAUTYZ010075522.1, on the reverse strand, counting down.
GCAAGACAGTTGATCATGTAGCACTGGTGATGTGATTCTCCTCAGTGCAATAAATTTTTTCTGTGGTTTTGAAGTCTGGATTTCGTTGTGATAATTTCATCCCCTGAAGTATCTTACCTTTTCATAAGAAGTTCTGCATAAATCAGTCTGTACTCAGTTTTACCCTGTACAGACAGCATGTTTCTCCCGTCCAGTGTGCATTCATTGTAATGCAAGAGTGAAATTACTGTTTGTGAGTATTATTTCTTTGTCTTTTAGATGTTCAAAAGAGTGTATTTTTTTGTGAGATTGAATTTTTAAAGTTCTAATTTTGTTAAATAGGGGGTTATGTAGTATGTATCATGTTAAACAGTTTTACACTTTAGACAGTGGACTTTGCTCTCAAAACTTCATGACTTGAGATGTCATATAACAGATAACAATTTCTGTTTTGAATTCTCATATATACTAGTTAGTTTTTATGTGTAGTAAAGCAGAACTGACATGTTTGTATCAATACAGTGCTTAGTATTGAAATGAAATCACAAATGTGATTAAAAGAAGGTTTGAGAGGGAATCCTGTGATAGATTATATACAGTCTTTTATTGAATTTACGGATTGTTCATATGGATTAAATAATATGGCTAACCTTGTATATACTGTTTTTATTTCAGAAATTATCAGGCTGTAATATGGGTGATAGTGATGTCACAGTGATTTAAGATAATACATGTAAAACATTTCATAGAGCAAGAAAACTCCTGAGTTAAAGGTTTATTCAAGTCAAGAAAATAGTTAAATATATAGCATTGATTTGCTTAACATGATCTCAAGAAGAACAGAATTGTATTTGACATTTATTGTTCAGAGCATGATATCATGTTCGTCAGTGTCAAGGCCACACAAATTTCATATGCAAGCTCAGTATGACTAGTTTGGATGCATATACAGGGAACATTTACCTAGAAACACTGTGTTGACATACACTGGTTGGTAGATGTGATGGTTGTTTCTTATGCAATAAAGGGTACACAAGCTAAAGTTATATTTGTACGTGCTTTATTATTTTTTCTGGTCATAGCTACAGTGAATCAGACTTTCTACATAATATTCTCTTTATTGAAATATCCAGTTTCATACAAACTTTGATTATATTTGAATCTGTGAATAACTGAAAAATATGTAGAATATGTGGTTTATGCAATTAAATATATTCTTGACAACTGAAGTTGTTTTCCTCCTGTTATTGTCTGATTGTTTGGGGTTAGGCTGAACACTTTTTTTTTCGTGTAAAGCAGGGTGGCTCATTTAGAAAACTAAAACAAAAGGTGTTTATTTTTGAACTATCAGGAGTGCTTGAAATACATTGCAGTCTAATTAATGAACAAACTTACTCATGAGTAAAATAGCTGCCTTTTCTCTCAGAAGGATGTTTAACCACATTTTGTTTCCACTTTTTGTTTCACAAGTATCAGGTAAGCATTTTAGATTAATGTATTAGAAAAATGAGTATTGGGAAATGACACTGAGTGTAATACTGTTTTCAGTTTGAGTATGTATGATCTCTTATGAAAGCTCCTCTACTGAACTTCAGTATTTCCAGGTTAAATGAGAGAGAGCAACAGTTGAGGAGAGAGATTAAATAACAAAGAGACACTTCCATTACACAATGTCTTGCCATAAATTAGATATAAGGAAAAACTAACAAGGTCTTTATCTATATCTCTGATGCCAATTCCCTCTGGGAACTCCAATCTAGGGGGTGGCCACGGCACAAGAGTCTCCACTTATCCGTCCTTACATGCCTCCCTCGCATGCACCATACCACACATTCTTCCCCCATTTCTATCCTTCCAGTACTCTTCCATATATGCAATGATCTTTGTGTATGCATAATACATATATGAATTTGAACTTTCCGCCATTCAACACTCATTACAGATAATGAGATCTAATTTACCCCTACTGTGCAGGACATGGTTCTCTGAGGTTTACCACTTTTGTGGTGGAAACGGCTTTTATCGTTTTGAACTTTGCACTTTTAAAAGTGTGCCAGTAGGGGTGTTAGGGTAAACATTAATTATCTTTGGCTTTAATAAATTCTTTTAATGCTTGTTTGCTGTTTCCTGCATCAGCAAGGTAGCATTAGGAACAGAAGACTGGTCCTTGGGAAATATCCTCACATAGTAACTTCTCTGATCCTTCTTTAGGAAAGCATTAAATAGGAGGGGAGAATTTCCATTCCCCTACTCTTGTCCCTCTTCGTCACTTTCTATGACATACTGGAGATATATGGGTAGTATACTTTCTCCCCTGTCCACATGCATTCATTTTTATAAAAAAAAAGCAATCTTGGTCATAACTTGCCAATTACAGTGACTATATTTCATGCGGATGGAACCATGGAAGCAGAAGTGTTATAGGGTGAAGGTTCTGGGAGGGCTGAAGAATGTGTGGAAAGAGAGAATGTTATCTGGGAGGGCAAAAAATAGGTATGCTTGAAGAGATAATAGTTCCAACAATATTATATGGATGTGAGGCATGGGCTATAGATAATAAGGCTGGATGTGTTGGAACTGAAATGTTTGAGGACAATATGTGGTGTGAGGCGGTTTGATCAAGTAAGTAATAAATGGGTAAGAGAGATGTGTGGTAATAATAAGAGTGTGTTTGAGAGAGCCGAAGGGGATGTTCTGAAATGGTTTGGACAAATAGAGAGAATGAGTGAGGAAAGGTTGACAAAGAGATATATGTGTCAGAAGCTAAGGGAATAAGGAGAACAGGGAGACCAAATTGGAGATGGAAGGATGAAGTGAAAAGATTTTGAGCAATAGGGGCCTGAACATGCAGGAGGGTGAAAGGCATGTAAGGGAGATAGTGAATTGGAACGTTGTGGTATACTGGGGTTGACATGCTGTCAGTGGACTGAACCAGGGCATGTGAAGCGTCTGGGGGTGAACCATGGAAAGGTATATAAACATGTTGGGGAGAGCACTTTACATTAGATCAGACTTTAGTGTGCAATACTGACAGTGGCCTTGAAGCAGCATGTGGGATGACTATATATTTAATACCTCCTGTGCCAGAACTTTGAGCCATCCATGCAGTTAATTCATTTTATTATGTTTCATTGTAATACAGATGTTTAGGTATGTTTTATATTGCTGGTAGCATACACTTATAATATGGGCCACCATGGGCATGTAGACATGCTGGTTTCTTTGTCAATGAGTAGAATGTAAACAGTTGTGCCATCCTGCCCTCCCTTGGACTGAATTTGTGAGTGTCAGAATAAGGTACTGGCAGTATTATATTATGTTATATTAAGTTTCTTCATTGTTTCATAGTTAAAGTGTATTTTGATGATTCCTAAAGGTTAATTTGGCAAAACTCTGACTTTCGTTTTCCCCAGCCACACAGAGAGGAGGGTTGGGTATCTGGTGCTGCATGGCACGGGATGATATGCAAATTTATGCAACTTTGTTCCTCTAAATCTAGTAACTTCATCATCTCTGCAGTGGGATACCAACGGCGTAAGTATGAAGTTTCTATCATGTACTGTTCTACAATTATCCTAGATGCAAAAATGTGTCCATAGACAGACAGATGATCACATGATTGATGAAATGATGTTTTGCATGCACTATGTGTGGTAGTGGAACATGAAAATTCTTGAGGTATGTAAATTGTAATAAATAGCATAAATTGTTATGCAACCCCAGTACCTATTTTGCAGAGCTGCTGCATCTTCAAGGCTGCTTTCCATGCAGAAGCAGGGTGAGGTGAGTTCCACTAGGGTAGGAAGGTCCTCGATGAGGTTGCGCTGCTTTCCAATGACGATACAACTTGGTTGAAAGTTACTTCTTATTCACGATGTTATCATTTGCAGGCAGAGCCCAAGAACACTAACTTTTGTACACAAAGAAAATTCACACATCTCACACCATCCCAGCTCTTACAAGTGAAGCACATATAACCTAAACCAATAAACATCTAGTCTGTGACAGAACACACAAACATACGCATGAAACTACAAAAAATTAGGAGCCACAAAACAATCACACACTCGACAGAAAAATTATGAAAACTATGCACAAAATTCATCTTGACAACTGGAGACACACACAACTTATTCAAAATCCTAAAGAACGCTTATGCAACTGGCTCTGACAATATCTCATGCTTATACACCAAACACCGGCCCAATAGCAACTCGAGCACTGGCAGACATCTTAACCACTCTTGGTTTTACAATAAATTACCAAACACCTGGGAACTTATTAGCACGGTACTTATCCTAAAACCTTCCAAGCCCTTAATATTCCCTTCTTACTACCCAATAATGCTGCAATTGTGAAGGTTCATACTTCTCAAAATCTCATTTACAACAGATTTAAGCAAAACATCCCACTGTCATCCACATAGCATAACTTTAGACCTAATCACTCCACCACCACACTGCACACAAACTTCACACAACACATCCTGGATGGCTCCAACTACCCATCCCCTAGCCCGGTGCCACTGGCAATAGTCACCGGCAAAGCGTGTGACACCATCCTCGCATTAAAGATACTTGACATCAACCTCCATAAAATTGACAAAAAATGGCTATCCAACTTCATAGTTGGCCGTCAAGGCAGAGTCATTTATAAAGGCTTCTCCTTCAGGGAGCGAATCCCCTTTTTTTGTTCTGGTGGGAAGAGGATGGAGTGGTCTGTGTGACCCATCCGCATTGACAATGCAGAGCACAGGAGAGTCAGAGAAAACAAAAATGGGCCCATAGTGGCCAAACATTGTAGTGTTGCTTCATTATATACCCGGTTACATTGCATAACTTGAGATATTGCAATACATAGCTAAGTTTTAGGCAGATCAGTGGGTTGTACTTAAAATGATTTTGTTTAATTCCAGATACCTTTACTGTGTGTGGCTCAAACATACGGTATGCATAGGAAATGACGGGTGCGGGTGAAGTCCGAGCAACTAGTCTTTCATGTTCGGAAGAATCTCTCTGAAATGATCTACACAATGGTCAGTCCCTTATGATTTTCGGAATGCTATCCAGAGCAAATGTATGGGTTTAAAGAAATAACTTCTTTATAGGGAATGTTGACATAAGAAATTTTATGGGATATTCTAGGCAATATTTTCGGTGGGATCGTAACTTTTTTAGAGAGAGTATTACGGTCATCTTCAAGTATCATCACTCAGGCAAGTAATTTGTACATAATGAAGAACAAACTGTTCATCTAAATGAATACACCTTATATGCAAGGCTTCAAGGATACACGAATGACGTTCGTAGTCGAGGAATTGTGGCTTTACAAGGACTACAAATCAACAGCAACCTGATCTGCGACAATTCCCCAGTAAGTCTTCAATCCCTTATTAGGAATGTCATTTTCAAGCATGTTCTTTCATATTTTATTTTCTATATTATGAGATTGTAAGTAGAATGATTTGCAGTTACTGGTTACTGCAATTTGTAAGTTTCTAAAGTGTTCTTCAGAATAGGAATTCGGACATGATAATCTTTTATTGTAATGTGATAAAAAGGTAGACGTGTACATGATAAACTTTATTCTAACCAGTAAGGTAAGGAAAGGGTTAGAAACACTTATTAGGTTAGATTAGACTGGTTTGCGGTTTTCCTTAGAAAAAACAAAACGTAGATAACTTGCTGGAAAACAGGTAGAACCATAACACACACAAGTTGTGTAAGCAGTTATTACTTTACTTACACAGTAAAATTTACCTCTGTCCATCGTAGGGGAATTTTCTGGAGTGGGTAAACTCCGATTATCTCATAATTAATAGAGTTTTTTCAGTTCGCGAATGAAGTCGTTTGATACGATTTTCAACTTAACGCGTAGAAATACGGAGCGCAGCCATAACACACTTTTTACCACTTACAAAGGATTTGTTTATATCATGTTTTTCGTATTTTCCAGTTAATTCTAAAACAGCACTTCTCGTGTTATTCGTTATTTTAGGAAATGATGCAGTATTTCACTAGAACGCGTGTCAAGAGATACTTTGCTACGAGTAAAGTTCAAAAAATGTCAGTATGACGAATTGATGGACGCGCATGCATGAAACAACCATTTGTCCAATATAATCGGATTTTGCTTGTGGTTTAAAGGTAAAGGCACTAGTGTACAGGGAATTAGGAACGGTGGTGATGCCCGGGATCATCTTGCTTTCATTTTCTAGTTACTTGCTCTTAATTTCTCTCCTCAAAGCTAGGCGATTAGTTTGTACTAAAAGATATACCTGTTTTTTTCTGCTTTGTACCATTTCCCTCGAAACTTTTTTCTTTTGCCACTTATTTTTCATCGATGGCTTGGCCTTTATTTGCCTTATCTGTTAGTGACCAGAACCTTAATTATAAAAAGAAAGTGAAACGCACAGAATGATCAAGTTGATGCTTATATCTACTGAAAAAAAATCATATTTTTTATGACATTGAAACTTGTTCTTTAATATTTCTGAAAAAGAGGATACCAGACGCCAATCCGGAACGTCCTGTCACAAATTTACCACAGATCCTCTACACTTATGGTGGTTGCCACTTGCCTCAGTGTAATGATTGTATGATCTCCCGTATGTAATGGTCGTTTTACTTTTTCCATCCTTTGATGTAATATTTATAAGGGTTGCTCAGAAAACTGTTGCATTTGTTCAAGCATATTTGATTTTATTATCGATCTTATAGGAAATATACGTCATTTTCCGATACTTGTTTTTCTGAGCACTTAAGGTAGAGGCTTGAGTCCGCTCTCATCCTAGTGTTACCTTATTGCTGATTGGCTGTAATTAATGACGTATTTGTAAGCGATAATCTGATTGGCTCGTAGCTAGACCTGGGCATGGAGGCAGGAGTAAGATCGTATATGGTGCTCTTTGGTGTTTTGATCGAGTGTATCTAGGGTCATATGTGTACAGTGAGGGCGTGTATATTTTTTTTTGCGGTGTTTAAGTGGATCTAGGGCCATGCATGTGCAGTGAGGGCGTGTATGGTTTTAGATTTTAAAACCTGAAGGTGTTTCAAGTTTCTTTTCGACTAGTGGTTACGGGATGACGTTGACGTACTTGACCCAGGCAGTCAGTCAATAGGTCAAAACAGAAGCCGAAATAACCAACCAACGAACAATGGACATTGAAGACATTGCACTATACGTCCAAGAGACTTTTGGAGCTTCTCCATTGTATACAAGGTAAGAGAGCTATAGCTGGCAAGACATATTGTAAGAACTTTGGGGTAACAAATATTGCTGCTTAGTTGTAAAGGTCATGTAATCCCTTGTTCAAACTATTAGTTCATAGGAGACTGTTACGCCTGATTTTCTTGCTGGTTAACATGTATTTTGGAGGCAGCACAGAAATAACTTGCACTGATCAGAAGTGATTGTGAAGAACGCTGATAAGATATAAGGATTTTTAGTAATTTTACAGTCGAACTGGGGTCGTAGACCCAGCAGAGGACAGTTGCCATAACGAACTATTCTCGTCGGCATAATTTGGGAGGGTTACAGGTACGGGTCCTCTTTAGGTGAGGTTCTGTGCTGGGTCATATGCCTTAAACAAAGTTCTTCTGTCTTAACCAAGAAACCTAACCTTACCTAGGGCCTATGGTCTAATATAGACAAAGTTCTTTTGTTTTAACCTAGAAGCCTAACTTTACCTAGAGCCTATAACTAACTTTGTACGTACCCAAAGCACTGAACTAGGAACAAAACCTAAAGACCTACATAACGTAAGACGAAGGACCTAACGTAGGAACTTAACCTGACTTAAACGCCTTGAAAGATTTTTCAACTTTGCTCTTCTAGTTCCGGTTGGGGACCGGTACCGGTTCCCAAAATTATTGACGATAGCGGGGAGGGCTATGCAGATTAGGGAGACAGTAGGATTAATGAAGTAAAATTGGAGTAAATAGAACCTGTGAAAACATCCAATTTCCTTAGCACCCGAGATATATGTAATTCCACCTCTTGACTCGATGAACATACTTGGTATTACTGTAACATCCACTCTTTCTTGGAAACCCCACATTA
>JAUTYZ010075411.1:0-11920 GCA_032273725.1 Panulirus interruptus | reverse complement strand
TATGGAACCTAATATAATACAAACAGGGAACACAGCCCATATGATTTAAGCTACTTTTCACTGAAGGTAAACACTGTGGTTGTATTCTGAATATATAAACATTTATGCATCAGGACTAACATGAAACAAATAGTGTTCTTTGCACGACGACTAAAAAACGAATTCGATCTTTTACAAATTCACTTTAAAATTTCTATAGTTCATTTCAGACAATCCTCTTTCAGTTCAATAGCACTTTCAAGAGTCAGTCTGACTTTCATTGAAATATCTACTTAATTTTCCTTAAGCGAAATCCCTTTTTTTTCCTAAAACAACACTGCTGTCGGCCGTTGGCGATTACGCTTATTCTCACACACGAATAACCTTCAACTCTGTCCTGTTGTCCATGCTTACAAATAGAAATACCCCTTCCATTAGCCTACCTTTAATTGTAGTCGATCCTTGGTATAATACAATGAAAGATAAGGTGTTACAATCCTCTGTTTCTCATGGATAAAGAGCAATCACGATTCGCATAAGGATAGACGCAACCAACTTGAACTAACACGTACCAATCGTTTCTTAGTACTGAAGTAGTGAGGTTCGCCAAGGTGGCATCATGAATCACGTTTCTTGAGAGCTGCAGGAATCATGAACAATATGAAAGTAGGTCGTGTTTCTGTTCATTTGAAGGATCTGGATAGACGAAATGATTAGATTTTACTAATGTAAAACAACTTATAATGATTATGATAAAGATTTCATGGAAATACGTCTGAAAAGGCGCCAAATGTACCCTTGCCAGACGTATAAATAAAACGGTGCGTTCAGATTGGTGGTGTTAGTTTCCCAAGAAATATTAAACCTTTAATGCATATAAACTATATTCATTATGAAAGTCCACCAGATCATCAAGAATGCAGAGTGTCATTAGTGTTGTATATTTTATCCATAATGGTGAGATGTGTTTCCCATACATATTCACATTTAATGGCACTCATTCACTGAAAGAAAAATGTTCAATCAACTTAAATATGAAACACTTTTGAATACAAAGAGCTGTAATAATGGAAATGGAGCAAATAGATGTGGGAGTACTTCAAGGTTGTGATGGACGTCACCAAAGACTATGGGATAAGGCACAGTGTGAGATAAAAATGAGAAAATGTATTCTACCATATTTGTGGTTAAACAGGACAGACACGACCATAGTTGTTCATTTGCTGTATGCACCTGATGCTCTGTAGTAGAATCAGAGGAGAAGTTAGAGGAATTGTTGGATCGCTCTGATAATGAATGCACGAATTGTATGTAAAATCAAAACAGTAGCTTTTGAAAGAAATAGGAAGTGGCAATGTAATATCAGAAAGTGAGTGGTGGAGGATAGGGGGGTTGTGAATGAGTTAGTATTTGGCAGTAAAGTTTAATTAGGTTGGCAGAGGGAAAGCTGAAATTAAGAGCAGTCTTGCAAGAGAGAAAAAAATGACAAGGTGCTGCGATGAAAAGGAGAAAAATTAAGTATTTGTAAGGTGTTCAATAAAGGTTATTATCCCAACACTAATGTGTGGCTGTGAAATCCAAACGTATAAAGGCCAAGATAAGGCAAAGCTAAAACCTGAAAAAATGGGTAATTAGCAGAATATAAATGAGCTCAGGAGGAAAGATAATGGCAAAAGTAAAAAAAATGTGAATAGGTTATGAGATGTGAAAAAAAATCATTACAAAAGGCGCATAGATTAAAGTCTTATAGGATGGTATGGTTATGTAGAACGTACGGCAAATGACAGTCTGGTCAAGAAGAGATATTTAGCAAAGCAGTAGAAGATACAACGACGAGAGGTTGACCTCGGCAGATGTGGATAGAAGTGAGAGAACTGATTGGGGGTAAAGATATTCCAGGGATCGGATACACAGGACGCATTTTGTGCACAGAGGTTATATGAATGGAGACGCTGGTCTCACTTGACAGATCCCTCGGTAGGGTACTTCAGATGAAGATGCCGGAGGACGAAATTGAGACAAGACAATGCAAATGAAGCTTCTTGCGTACAGATATGGTGTAAATAGAATAGTTAGGACCAACCGAACAATAATCTTAGAAAGCAAAGTAAAGTATGAAGGACTTTTCTCCTTACGAAGAGAGGCTACGAAGATTAAATATCTTTTCTCTTAGGAAGTGTAGACTTCGCGGTAACCTAAAACAAAATTTCAAAAATTTAAATAATTTTGACAATGGTTATCATAGGAATCTTTTCTCATTACAAGAAAATGCAGTAACTAGGACAAATGAAAAGAAAATTAAAAAAACGAAAAACCGTCATACTGACGTGAAAAAAGGTTTCTTTGTAAATAGATGCGGTGAACGCTGACGTTAAAGCAAAAGGCTAGTTAAACAGATCTCTAATCAGTTCAAGTATCTATTGAGTGAAAACAAGTACATTAATGCCTTTTTCTCATTCCAGACCCGAAGAATATACTGTGTAACAGAGGCTGGGATGGTGTAGTAAGATATAGCAGGATTTTCCATTTCGTTCCGTCTTCTTAAATTCCAAGCAGATTCGCTTCATAGATACATGCTTTTTCTTTATCTATTTTTTTCCTGCTGGCTGTTTTTCCTTGAGAGAGTGTTGGATGGGACGATAGCATTCTTACTGTGCAATCTTTACCTCATCCACTTAGATTAGAATCAGGAATAGACAGTTAAAACCATATAACCTGTACATGAACATGTTATCTGTCTTTCCCATGTACTCAAGCATCACCCGTCTCCAACCAAGCCTTTTTGTACGCCACGATGTTGTTGCTTTATTCCTGTTCTTTAAGTGTCATTATGACCACTGCTCTCGTAAGCTGTCTACACGTGTCCCTGCCACCAAGGCTTGAACCTAGGGCACGCTTCTGGCTGCTGCTTCCCTGTTTCTTTGTGGAAATCGGCCACTCGAGGATTGGCCATTATAATACCCCTTCCTTTCCTTATACAGCTAAACTGTGGAATCCTCTTCGTTCTCTCGTCTTTCTTTCTTCCTATAACCTTTCTACCTTTAAGACTCAGGTCTTTAAACACCTACTAAACACTGATCCATTGTAACATTCTTTTTTCTCGAACTCTGCTTCTTTCCAAACGAGCTGACCTTAAATTAGGGCATGTTTTACTGGCGTCATGTTGGTCACTGTAAAATAAAAAAGTGAGCAACTTTATGTTTAAGCTTAACACTCTGGGTATGGATTGAGGATCTGCGTGACTGGAGAGGCTTTGTATGTCGGAACAACAGAACAAGGCCCTGATATCTTGCCGGGCTGAAGAACTCTGCTGAGTAAATGGGAGACAGATAGATAGACATTCATAAATAGTTAGGTAAATTACGTAGTTTAACTAGTCTGTGAACCTGAACACAGTCTTCCGGTTTCTGTTTCAGTCGAACTACGTCGACAGGAATGGGTTCTTCGGGAGATACATGGACTTGAAGTTCTTCTTTTAGTTTAAACTAAACAATGAAACTGTGAACGCCGGCATTATACAAATACTTAGAAAGATATTTGTTGGTTAGGAAAGTTCATGAGACTGGGCTCCAAGAATGAAGAATTTTTTCTCCGTACTGTACAAATAGGGTAATTACATACACTCGAGGGAAAGGTCAGATGGTGCGCAACGAAAATTACATCTGAAGCACAGGAATAGGTTTGCAATCATGGACACGCTGAAATAGGGGGAAACCGATTGATTTTATGTGCTAGATTCGAACGGAAAATGACCTAAGAGTACTTGAATTTCACTAATATTAAAGGAAATGCTAAAAAAGACAACTAATATAGGATTTACAATGGACACTCAAGGCTGAACGTAGGAAAATGTCCTAATGTGCACAGAGTTGTGAACATCTGGAACGATCTCCAGTAGTAAGTGCGCCAAGTATGATAACTTTCGAAATAAGGTTGGATAAGCTCTGGGCTAAGGAACCTAGAAAAATGGGTCATGACGTTGCAATTCCCATCATTCATTGCCTGAGCATGATCGAATGCAGTGGTAAAGATGAAGTTTTGACATTAAAGGCCATCTAAGCCTACACTCAGAAGAGGGCCTTTTAGTGTCTGTAATTAGAAGACGCGACATTAAGAGGTGTGAACAGTTTAACGTGAAAGAAATATGGGTATCAGTGACTCTTGTTGCGAGCATTTCCAGCTTTCAGTATATTGTCTTTTTCATAAGTATTTCTGAAGGACATCCAATCATGCACTCTAGTAAGACGCAAGTAAGGTATCAGGTATCAAGGTGGGTCTAAACTGAACTGTAAAGTTTTCGTAGGAATAAGAAAACTCGGAAACTAAGCATCAAGGGAAGGTTTTCGGTAAGCTTGGGTAAGGAAAGTTTACTAGTAAGAACAGAACTGAGGTATTAGGCCTCATGTGGAAGTTCATTCTGAGTCTGTAGGGGACAGTATTACTATTTATGTATAGTTCAAGGGAGTAGGTCTGTATCCCCTGCCAGACCTGCACTTCACCCGTCTGTTCGGTATTTAAGCGACGAATGCTAAACCAAAACAAACATGGCATCTGCTCTGGAACATTTTGTTAATAATGTTACATCACTCTCTTCACAAGGTTGGTATGGAATGCGCAGTAGTACTATTATCCGTTGTGTGTATGCCACACCAGTTCTCAAATTACTCTCATGGAAAAGCAGCATAAGTTGCACTTAAAGAGTCTTTGCTCGGACAGTGTACCCAGACAAAACAGTTTTACGAAAAAGTATAGACATAATTCAAACATTAACGGTGATCTTGGGAATTATGGGTATATATTGTGATTGAAGATAAAATACAAAGGCCTATATTGATTCTTTGCTTTATATGGGACTGCATTATCTATTTCACTTATAACTTTGCCTATATATTATGTTGATTTTAGAGGTTTGTTTACCTTCACAGCTCAGTCTGGTACAAAGGTGGGCATATAACCAGTTTAGCTACACATGAAAATTAGCTTTGTATATTGAATGATTTTGCTGTGCTGTCTAATATATATAATTAACTATTTGTACCAATGGTAAAGTTGAATATGGACGCGCAGGATGAAATGATATAATATAGCGATCTTTAGACCAATGGAATTATTATAATGTGTAGAGTGCATATAGGTTGTGGCACTTTAGATGTAGCATTTCTAACCACCACCTTTGTTTTTGTAAAGTGGGCAGGGCTTTGAAGTAGAGGGAAATTGTGGGGTAACAACACTCAAAACGAACAGGTGAGAGTGTAATTAATGCATTTGTAACACTTTATCCAAAATTTAGCAAACAGTAAATGCCTATGGTGTCCTGATGTTGTTTTCCAATGTCCTCACATTACCTGTGAGTACATTATAAAAGTGACCATCCTGCAGACAGCTGACCAAAAACATTCACTTGGTACTTGTTCAGATTCTGTAGAGCTTTATTTGATTCTTATGCTGATAACAAACCGAGTGAAGTTATTATCCAAAAATTTACCTGTAGAATCTAGAAATGCCTGCATTCCTTAATTATTTATGCATTCCACTGCATGCCACCATGTGTCATCATGTTTGAATCTGAGTCATTCCAAGGTTTGCAAATATATTGGGATGTTCAGGTGTCTATATAAATTTAGGGCTTGAATGAATATGTATTAGATCTGTCTGTAGACATCTGAACTCGCCGTGTCCTTCCATACTAATGGAATCAATGGCCCCTGAAAGTAAGAGCAGTGGTCCTTGAACAGAACCCTGCAGCACCCTGCTGGTGAACTTGACCCATTTGAGAAGGCTTCTCTAACATGTTTCCTTTGCTCCCTTCCTCTAAAAATAATTTTATTCCTGCCTGGTGTTCAAGCTTCTTAATCATGCTCCCATGCAATGCAGTGTCAAGTGCTTTCTGCCAGTCCAGATACAAGTATTCCACCAAACCTTCCCTTTTGTCCAAAACAGAGCTAAGCCTCTCATAGAAATCTCCCTTACATGACATTCCCATTTAGGTAATTACTTCCCTGTAGAAAATGATCCATTAGCTTCCTGATTATCTTTTCTAGAACTTTTCAGACCGCACTTATTATGGAGACTGGTCTGTAGTTCACTGCCTCTTCCCAGTCATCTTACTTACAGATAGATATGATGTTTGCCCTTTTCCACTCCATTGGCACTCTGCATTTTTTCCAGTGACATCTTGAAGACTGTTTAAAGAGTTTCTTTTTCAGTTTTTCAGCACATATGGCAAAATTTCATCAAAACCATGAGGCTTATATGGGTTAAGGCCATCTAGTATTCAGTTGATATCTTTTCTATATATCATAATGCTTTCTAAAACCTCTTCCCCATGCCCCCTCACTGGTGTTGGGGTTATGGTGTCCTCCAGTGTGAAAACATTTTTGAATTTGCTATTCAGATCCTCATGTATCCTTACATCATCCTCCAGGTATCTTCCTTCTGAATCTCTTAACCTGATGAGCTACTTTTGTAACTGGCAGTTTACTCCTGATGAATATATGGAAAAGTTTGGATTTTTTCCTATCTTGTTCACAACATTCTTTTCAAGGTTTCTTTGTTTTTCTTTTCTTCTCCTGCTATACTTGTTCTTTGTTCTCTTATACCTTATATATGCTAGCTGAATGGAGTGTTGCTTATGTCTTCATCATAAAACATATCAAAGTATCTTTGCTCTTTGACATCTTTTATTGAACTCTTCCCTTTCTCCTAACCTTTCCTTTATGCTTAATGGAAAAGTGACAACATATTTGATCTGGTGTATCCTAATGTTGAGAATATGGTACCTGACATGAGAATGGTGGCACCATTAGGGAAAAATGATCATGTTGGACTGATGTGGACTTTTGTCACATACTTGGATCCAGGCATGTGAAAATACAAAGAAAAGAACATGAGTTTCTTGAAAGGGGCCAGTAACCCAATTATCATTGTGTTACTGAATTTTGACAGTGAGATGATGATGGAAACAAGGAGTTGAATAAGGATGGGACTATGATAATGTTCATGAAAACTGACCCTCTTTATAACTGATATATTTTGACAAAAATGGTACCATTTGAATCCTTACTTTCTGTAGACTTAAACAGAGGATGAAATTTTAGGTGTTGCACCTCCTTTGATAACGAATGTCAGGTAAATCTTGCCCCCTACATGAAGTTAGGTTAGGTTTTCATTGGTTCTTTTTATTGTTAGGTTAGTTCAGATGCCTGTATAGATATAGGGATAAAATTACTGCATCAGGGGATCTGTTCCACACAGTGTCAAATTCTAATATTTCTTTAGATATCTGAACTCAGTATTTAGTGTTTATCTCTTGAACCCTCTCTCATAACCCTACTACTAACTAGTTAATTGATATTGAAATAGAAGTTATATGAGTGAGAATTAGAATTCCCACCATCTTGAATAGTTATTGGCATGAACAATTGTATAAGAGTAGAACAGAGATCATCAGGTTAGATCATGTGCATCTGCTGTTAAAGGAATACGAAAGAAATTAAACAGCAACAGACCATTTCATCCTAATGATGTTTATTTGTGATAGTGGAAGAGACCAGAAACTCATAGATTAGTGTGGCAAGAGTATGACTCTTGTAAATATTACCAGGACTACTTCACAGATGCTGTAAGGTATATACTAAGTACAATTATTGTACTATGATTTTGAAAAATGTTCAGTTTTGATTTTGAAAAATGTATTTGACAGCTTTTGATAAGAAGTCATTTTTAGATTTTTCAACTAATTTTACATTTAAAGATAGATTTGATTCTGCAAGATTACAGAGTCGCAATTTATATTCTTTTGATAAGAAGGTAGCTTAGTTCATTTCTTTTTTTTTCAGGAAACTATAGCGAAGTAGTGAAGTATGTAAGCAAGAGTACTGAAGTGCTTGCGAAAAATGTGGCTCACTTGGATACAGTTCTTGCAACTCTGCAGCCACAGAGTCATTCCCTTGGGGTAATGGCAGTACTTTGTGTAAGGCTACAAAACACAACCCACACAGATGCAAACATTGACACCCTGCATGCCACTGTTGCAGAATTTATCAATGTTTGTGCTGAAGAACAAATCAAGTATGCACCAGATATGAGTAAGTTCCTAATACTTTAGAAATATGGCATGATTCATGCACTGTTGTGCCTTAATGTAAAAGGATTTATTGATTTTTAGATTATTTGATGTATTGTAAGTATTTGTGTATATTTACCATAAACTACAAATGTGATGATTATTGAATTTATATTTTAATAAAGTATCATCACCAGTGTAGTATTTTTGGTGAAATGAGAGGAAATTATCTGGCTAGAGGAGTTGCATTTGTGTAATTCTTACATCTTGTTACCATACTGAAAACAAGCCAATTCATATAGAATCCCCAAAGATCATGCTGTAATTACAGCACTTCCATTAACTAGTTCTCATTGATACTTCTCTCTGCCCTTGCACCTTTTATGTTAGTTTCCATCTCCATCTTCCCCCTCAGATTACAATAAATTCCCCATTAATGTGTGTGCGGTATGTACATGTCCATACCACTCAAAATATTTATTCTTTTACTTTATTAACAGTATTCCCTACATGGTGTTTTAGTTCCATGAGCTTCATCACATGTAATTCTTCCCTAATGAATTATTCTTGCACAACCCTCATTCGTGTTTGATCTTGACAATTTACTCCTAGTATTGTCTTTATTACTTTCCCACATCTATTTTGCATATTTTGGTGTAGGATATACTACTATGAACATTTTCAGTTATATATTTTCTTAATTACCAATAAGCAAATAGTATTCACCCAATTTTTTTTTATCTGGATTGATATATTCCAGAGGGCTTTTGAAATGCAGTATTTCTTAATGATTAAGATGTTCATCAGATATATGATGAATATAAGTAAACCAGTTATTTGATCCATTGACTTTGATAAACTGATATATTTGTCATTTGATAAGGATTTGTAACCATATTGATCTGTTAGTTGAGAGATGTCTGTACTTAGAAGTATATTTCAAAATGAGGAGACCATTATTATGATACACTTAAATTTGTTTACCATTTCCTCTTAGGTTTCTTGTGTTTAAGGGAGATTAGGCTGTAGAGTAGTGTTGCAGAATTTGTTGAATGTTGGTGGAGTTATTAAGGTAAATAGGATCCTGATGATGAGGCATACAAACAAACAGTTTTGGTGTACTTTGTTTAACGACTTTGCCTACATTTTAGCCACTTTTTTTTGGTCCCCAACCGTAGGCCGAGGCAAATTGTTTTCCATTCTAAATACTTAAATTGTCTTAATGGGGAATCTTACTTAATTCAGAGGAGTATTGTGTTTATTACAAATGGATAGCTTTGATAAAACTACAGTTCAATCATTATCAGTTTGCCTGTATCAGTTATGCTTTTCCTCATGATGAAAGTAAAATATTCATTTATTATCTGCTGTTGTATTATATAGTGTATCTTATCTTCTAACAGTGGCTGATTTGTGTGGGAGCTACTCTGATCTGTTAGTAGCCGGAAGCTGTGCCATGCGAGGAATTGAAGTCCTGAGTACTGCAATCCGTAAGACCCAGGAGTCTCCACTTCATCTCACTTCAATCCATGCTCACTTGGTACACTTGTGCCTTGTGTCTAAGTGCTTTAAACCAGCACTCAAGTTCATGGATGTAGATATTATGGATATTAGTAAGGAGGTTAGTAATGATATTTATATTCAAATCCCAGAGTCTGCATGTTGGTGTAATTTCATCTTAAAGTGACGTAAGTTTTTGTAATCATGATCCATTTCAGTGTGGTAAAGCATGGAAGAATGGATAGAAGATTTTAAAGAATGAATAACAAAAGGTGTTTATATCTGAGTGAGTCAGGTTGAAAACTATAAAGATCATTTTAAGGAAGAAAAAGTTTTGAATGTTTATTTTTATTTAGGTATAATCTGTAGTGAATTTATATTACACTTCACCTTTGCATCATGTTTACCATTTTTCAACAATTTGCGTTAGGTGGTTTATGCAGAGTGGAATCGAAACACCTTATCACTGCCCAGTTCCATCATACATTTGTGCCGTAATGTTACTAGGTTATTTTTTTTTCTTAAGATTTTGCCAAAGAAAATTATGTCCACACACTTGTTAGCTCCTGGGATTGGAGCATAGGATCAAGTTGCATATGGTCGAGGATCTGAGGTGTGTTTACATCTGCCTACAGCAATAGGTATGGATTTGTGGATTGTCTTTGTAAAAATAGGAGAATGATGTGAGAAGGATGTGTTGTGAAAAAGTCATTTGAAAGGCTCATGGATGAAAGTCTGTTCTGATGGTATATGAAACATGATAAAGATCTGTGATAACATGATTAAAGATAAAGAAGAAAATAAGGATGTCAGAGAATGATTATTGATTTTGTGTAATAAGGGTTTTTTATGTTGGAACTGTTTTTGGAGACTGTAATCTTACCAGATGACTGGGCTTCATATTTCAAGTGATTGATTAAGAAGTACTGCACTAGTTTATTTCACCTCCTGTGGCATATGATATGTGTGAAAGCAGTTTTGTGTGATCTATATATGTTTGGAAAATAGCAGGTTAGAACTGGTTTTAGCTATGATAGAAAATAGTCAAACATAAGTTTCCTTTTTACAGCGTGGTAACTATGATGTCAAACACTTCTTACTCTATTACTACTACGGGGGCATGATCTACACGGCGATTAAAAATTATGACAGAGCACAGTACTTCTTCCGTGTTTGCATCACAACTCCAGCATTGGCTGTGTCTCACATTATGCTTGAAGCTTTTAAGAAATATATCCTTGTCTCTCTCATACTAGAAGGAAAGGTAAGTCTTAACCTTTCTTTACTGTTTATAATGATTTTATTTTTACTTCATTATGAGTATTATATAGGAGTTGAATGGCAAGATGAGGACTGAGCAACTAATATAGGTTAAGGTGGACAGGGTAGAACAATAAGCTTGTTTCTCACCTGGTTTGGATCACCCCATGAGTCTTGAGAGAATCTGTAGGTTCATTGTTGATCAGAAACTTATTAACTCTTGCCCTATGATGAGAGAAACGCCTCTCTCCCATCACTTATCACCTGTTCATTGTTAGTGTCTTGCTGGCTTGGTCCAGTTCTGCCCACTGACCAAATCCTGGATGTTTGTGGATCTTTTACTTCAGCTTTCCTTTTCTTCTAGCCTCTCCTGACCAACCATGGATAGATATCCTTTTCTGACCTGGTTAGGGTGTGGTGTATTTATGTAGTTGAATTGCTTTATATGATTCACACATTTATTAATGTTATTACTTAGTTCTTACCTTTTCTGAATGGATGATGACACTTCCTTCCCCTCCCCTTCTACTTATCCCTGTTCCTAGGTTCTGGAGTCTTTTGGAAGCTTTCAGTGTAGGAACCAGACAGATGTTACCTTAGAATGATGAAACTGATTCAAACCCTACGTTTATGCTACTGGGGATTGGATGTCAGTCAGTCGAGCCTCTGCTTTATTGGTTCTGTCCGATTGACCTTGACTGACAATTCAGTAAACAAAGGGCTACATTTGCTCAGTCCAAGCGGAAAAGAGTTTTCTTCTTTATAGAGACTGTATTTCCCACAGGGTTAAGAACATTGGTAGCAATTTGTGGGCAAAGATTAACACCCCTCTCCAAGTCACAGTGACCTGGTTAAAATCATTTTGCCCATGTATTCTGGTTGTCTCACACCTTGACCACTGCTTCATTTTTGTGAAGTATTTATGGATCAGACCACTCGAAGGGCACGAAATGCAGTTGACCCCTTGTTGGGCCAAAGCTTTTCATATTTACCCTTACCTCTTCATCTAATCCATGGTTCAACCGTTCCTGTTCTGAGACCATTCAGACAAGGGATCAGGCATATCGGGCTTGGAAAAACTCTCCTTCCTCTGGCTCCCATTCAGCTTTTATCACT
>JAUTYZ010075191.1:0-11922 GCA_032273725.1 Panulirus interruptus | reverse complement strand
ATGTATATGTACGTGTATGTGCATGTATGTATATATGTGTGTATATGAGTGGATGGGTCTTTCTTTGTCTGTTTCCTATGCTATGACAAACAATATAAATGATTCAAAGCAAAACATAAAATAATATAAGAAATAACATTAAATGAAACTAAAGTCAGTAACACTCACCAGGTAATTTTTTGTTGTGAAGTTTTCTAGATTGTTTATCACTGCTGCCTTGCTCCAACTACACACCTACTCCTCCTTCCTGGCAATGATGGGAGATGAGAGACAGCAGCTACTTGTGAGAAGACAGACCAGGCTGTGGCTCAGCCCCCTTTACAAAGAAAGCATCAAGG
Organism: Panulirus interruptus; assembly: GCA_032273725.1. Classification (NCBI taxonomy): domain Eukaryota; kingdom Metazoa; phylum Arthropoda; class Malacostraca; order Decapoda; family Palinuridae; genus Panulirus; species Panulirus interruptus. The sequence goes on along the minus strand of JAUTYZ010075191.1, from coordinate 11,584 downwards.
GTTAACTGCCTTGCCTTTCATTTCCTCTCATGGAGCATCTCCTCATATAGGGCAGATTCATTTAAGATAATCCTCTTCACTCCTGTGCTTTGCTGCATATCAGGGTCTTTTTGCCAATAGGTTCAAGGGCATCACATAACTTTTTGTGGGCATCACTTCAAATCTCTTAATTTAGGAATTTTTTGGTTTACTATCTTCTAAATCTTTGGAGTCTTCATTAGCATGGTGTTTGGCCAGCTCATACAGCTCGTCATTTGTTAAGATGCTCCTGTGTGATATCAGTAGCTCCTCTACATCATTGATATTTACTTCTTCAAGTTCAGCTTGAGTGGCTAGCTGGACAGTGTCCCTGATGATGTCATCCTCCACATCAAAGCCTCTATAGTCCTGACAGACACTTTGTCTTGAAGTGAGTGGATGACGTAGTGGCGAAGGTGGTGGTAATGGACAAGTTGATTCAGTTATTGCATTGCTAGATGTTGATGTTTGGTCCTCTTACAAGTGTCCTTTTTCTTCAAAACAAAATCTAGTGTTGTCCGTGTAGCCTTCATTGTATTCTCATGGTGTATTTTTTTATAGCACCTGATATCAGCTAGGACTCTCAGGCCACCTTTGAACTTCATTCTGTGTTTGTGTCTTCCTCATCAAGTATAGTAAGAGCAAGATCAGTGTAGTGAAATCTTCAGCGAACTTCTTGCTTGTGGGAGAATGATCCCCTTCTGCTACCGACTCCTCCTGGCGTTCCTTCTCCAACTGAAGATCTTCATTTGAGGGCTCTTCCTTATGCAATTCTAGCAACTCCTCTATATCCCTCTCCTCAACCTCATCAAAGATGACTTTTTTACCATTTCCACATAGTGTGAATGCATTCTTGATAAATCGGTTTTAACATCAAAACCCTGGAATCCTTGAACAAACTAAAGGCAAAGCTTGTGCCGCACCCCATTCATACAAACACTAGTTATTTCCTCTCAGGCCTCACCGATGATCTTGATGGCATCCCTAATGTTTAAGGACTTCCAGAATTCCTTCATGGCCATCTGGTCATTCTCTTTAGCTTTCACAAGCTTTGCAAATGTTTCACATAAATAGTAGACCTTGAGGTAAATATCACCTCCAGTCCACTGGCTAGAAAAGAGATGTAGTTGTAGGCGGAAGAAAGACTACTTCGATACTCTCACTAAGGCCCTGTATTGAAGGTGGATGGCCAAAGACATTATCAATAAGAAGGAAAATCTTGAAACTTATATTATCTTTTGCACGGTACTCCTTCAGGTCTTCATGGAGCTTTGCAGCAAAATAATCACACGAAACTTTGTCTTATCCACCCCTTCAGATTAGAATAATAATATACAGGCAAAAATTGCTTCATGTATCCTTTAAGAGCCCTGGAATTTTCTGATTGGTAGACTGGTAATAGTTTAAGTTTGTAATCACCTTCGATGTTTTCCCTGCCGGCTTTGAATCCTGGTGTAGTCTTCTTTTCATGGGAATGATACATTTTTGAAGGCATTCTCTTCCAAAATAATCTGGTCTCACTATGGTAAAATTCTGCTAAGGAGATTAACCACCATCCTCAATAATGAACTTAAGGGTTCCCAGGAAATTTTTGGCAGCAGTAACATCAGCATAGGCAGCACCAGTCATCTTGATGTTGTAATTGTAGCAATTCCTAAAATTTGCAAACTACCAGAACTTTCTTGAAATGTCTTCGCTGCCCTTTTTTCCGGTGCCAAATCTCCATATATATGGCAGACCTTTGCTTGTATCACAAGCATACTGACAGGAACATTTTCATGAGTTCGGTGTTCAGTCCATGTTCTCAACATTCGTTTTGTTCTTTCCATAATCGAGCTTCAGGATTACGAGATTTTAGATTCACTGATTAATATTCAACTCCTAGCATTCTCTTTGATCTTCTTTGCACTATCATGAATAGTCAGTAAAGTAAATTCACCAAAACCAAGGGCACAGTAAATATCAGCTTATCGTTCACCTCTCTCAAAACATTTGAGCACACCCATCTTACCTTCATTGGTGATGACCTTACACTTCTTAGTACCACTGGTTTCAGAACTTAAAAGAAACCTTGGTGGCATGATGCAAAGTGCAAAACACGTGCAGCATACAGTATGCTACAGCACAAAATACTACAGTACTCTATGACTATAGACTGTATCCATGCACTGAGGACTGCAAAGTGGGAAGCTACGTCCCAATGCCACACATACCCACACTTCTTGTATGGCACTGGCAATAACATGCCACCATGCTTCCAGCTTAATGATGATCACGTTATTCCAAACATAAGCCCACATAAATAAAAAAGAATATATAAATGGACCATATGCATTATTCTAAAAAATTTTGTAAATCAAACACACATAAATCAAGAGGTCCATGTACTTATTGTATTACTGTAATACTCCAATATATGCTTGAGACTCGTTTTGAAAAGAGCTTACAGAGGGGAATGAGCCTGCTTCACATGGGTTGCATTTTTTTCAAAAATGCAGGTGTAGACTCACTATGGAGCCGGCTGAAAAGCACAGCTCCTTTGTAAATTTATCAGAACACACATAAAAATGCTGCCACGAGTTTGCAAATTTAACCCCCTTCCTTTAAACAAAGGTTCACTAATTTATTAGTGAGAGTGCATGCCTTTTTGAAGAATTCATGCCCAGTGTTGATCCTGGGAAGCACACCTAAAATCATAAATGTTATTCGTTTTCTTTTTTGAACATCAAATATGTTGGCCATATTTCTCCAACTGCTCCTCTGATCTTTCCTTCTGTACATTGTTGGTACCTTCTTGACAAATACAAAGTTTGTTAACGTTAGCTTCACCACAGACCTCTACAACATTGTCAGCATCATCTTCTCTGGCACCTGGTAAGCAAACGTGCATACACCATGAAGGGTTCCTGGTACAGAACTCCTTCAGCAACCCCCTTGATGAGAAGTCTTTTCTCAAACTCCCCTCCATGTTGGTACACACTCATGGCCTCTGGGTCGAACCAACCCTGGAGAGGAATGTAAATTCTGAGATCAGAAAATTCTTCCTCTGCCCTTTGAGCATTTTTTCTGGTCTGTTTTTCCTGTCCATCCTTCCTCTCTCTTTGGGAAACCTTTCTTTTAACTGATGGTGACCACCACTGGGTCGACTCCTGTGATCTGTGATTAAAATACTAAGCTGCTGGACGGTTTAAACCTCAGGAGAAGATAGTGTCATCACTATGGCAGTCATTGGGTGATCGAAGGAAATCCTAAAATGAGCAAGCAGCCATTACCAAAGGTGGGTGGAGAGCACAGGGTAAAGCTTACACTTTCCACCACCATCACAGGGGGTTAGAATGCACTAACCACCAAATATACTAGGTAATATCTCATGATCATGGGACAGTGCCCTAGAGAGAAAGAATTTTCTTTCTTTGAAACCTACACTTTTCTTCATTCCTGCTTGCCTCTCCTGCTCTTATGAGTTAGTTTCAGGAACAGAACACTGAACCTTTGGAGAAAAATAATTACTTGGCTCCTTCTTTGCCCATTCCAGAAGGGTAGGATTTCTGGATTTCCTGTCCCCTTAGTGACTCCAGGCTCCCATCCCTCTTAAATGCATTCTATGATATGCAAGAGATACTTAAGTAGTATTCCTTTTCTCTGTCTCCAAGGATGACAATTCCAAAAATATATGAATTTTGCTTCTGTCACTTGAATATACTGGTGCAAATAAAATTGTGGCAAGGGTGCAGATAAGATTATGGCCAAGGTCTTACTATCTATATGCAATACTAGCATATTAAGTATACTGCCAGCAGCAAGCAGAAATTTTATCTCAGTTACTGTAAATTAAGAGAAGACTAAGTGGGTATTAAGTGAAAAAGTCGATTTATTATATGGCACTATCAGGTTATTCTAGAATTAGTAAATTTTAAGGGTAATTTTCAAGACTGCAATGAGAGCCAATTCCAAGCCTTAATTTTTTTTTTCACATCTGATATTTAATATCATTTTTAAAATTTCCTGAAGAAATGTTAAATAGTATACATAAATCAGGTACTACTTATTTTTCCCCAGAAGGTCATATGAAGGAAAGTTGTACAACTCTGAAATATTACTCTCATCACAGTTTTTTTTCATGAGTTTAAAGTATCATTAATAAGCTATGCAATGTGCTTAAGCTGAAAAAAATCAAACATACACTATAATGAGACTTTGCTGAATATGATGAGAAGGGTGGAACAGAGTATGATGGGTAGGCAGATGCACAAGTCAGTGAGGGTATTGTCATGTGTGAGCATGGATGAATTCATCAACTAATGCATTGGCAGACCATACTCAGCCACAAACTGTGCTCCTGATTGAGATCAATTGTGCTGTGCTACATAAGAGTCATTACAGGGGTGTCACAGATTCAGCTGTGCCACAGGATTACTAGATAGACAACTTGTAGCCGGACAACCAATGGACCATATGAATATAATGTTAGGTTTTTTTTGTTTCCGTAGGCAATCCAGTTTTGGACAAAAAACGGTGTCTATAATGAGACAGCAGGACACTGTACCACCATGTTTACGGTAATATTAATCAACATTACTAACTCTTTATCACTATCAATCTGCTTCTTGTTAGTGTACTAACCCTAATAAATTTTAGCAAGCATGCTAACATCTTTTACTGACATACTGAACCACAGCTGCAGCAACAGACTTTGCAGATTCTATACACCCGTCCATGTTGGAATGTGTGAATCCATCACCACCAGCAACCAATCCATCTGCCAGAGCCACACAGCCAGGAAGTCCAGGGTATGCAGATGTTACCTATTAAAAAAAGCAAAGATAACAGCATCATGAATATATCGAAAGAAAGTTTCAACATACTTTCAGCATATATGATGCAATTAGGGTAATGGTAATGAATATATTCCAAGAAATTGGTTATCCCTGTTAGCAAGTAGGGTTGTTTGGGCTACAGCGATACTATCATGATAAAAAGTAAGTAAACTTATATTGTCTTTAAAGAAGACAGGAAAATTATGAGGGATATCAAAAAAAGAAACAGGAAGAAACTAAGCTTTCTATGGCTACACTTAACTAGGTTACATATGCCTAACTGGGATATCCTACTCAAGTCTAAATCTATAGTACCAAGACATAGCTCAAGCATGAGAAGCCAAAGCACATTTGAAAGATGTGAAAGAATGCAGAGTTGAATTCATTAATATATGAGTGTAGCGAGTGTAGCAGATTCTTTGTTGGAGACAGAAGGTTATTGCCAGAAAGGAGAATGAGGATAAGTTGTCACTATCATAAATATTGAGTCTATTACCATTCCTCTGTACACCCAAGAGTATATCTACTTCATAAGACATGGTTCTGTTTGGTACTACTTTGAATTTTCTATTAATTGGAACTCTCTGATTTAGTTTCTCTAAAAAAATCTGAGATATACTTCAACAAATGTCTAAACAAAGTCAAGAAAAACAGTATCGTTTCTTTTTCCTTGTATAAGAGTTTCGTATTTGTTATCATGGTGAACTAACATAGCCTTCATTTGTATAACTGTTATGGGACAAGTGTTCTTCTATGTGTTTCTTTTTCCTCCTTTCAGACAGTTTTAAGAAGCACTGTCAAGCTAGTTGGCCTATGCTACTTTGGTATTAATTTTGATCCCCCTTTACATACTGACAATACATATGTTATTTCATAAATATCTGGCATTTTGCTTTTGTCCTGGCTTTGTCTTTCTAAGGTCCTTGCATACCACTTGTTAGCAACCACTAATGAATAACAATGAAATGAACAGATTTTTTTTATTTCTTTATGTATATTTCTTACTGAAACAGATTAGAAGTTTAATAGTAAACAAGTTCTTAAAAAATGTCCAAAATACCCATGCTCACAGGAAGAGTACCAAAACATGGGTGCGACCCAAAGTGGTGACCATTAATGGTGAGCTTCCAATTTGAGTAATTAATTTCTTAATGCTTTTTACTACATACTTTCAACACTTTTGTATTCAATAAGGTAAAATTACCGAATCCATCAAGTCCGCTCATGTTCATTCCTATTTCCCACCTTCGTCCATCACGAATCTTAGATGGATAATATCTCACTCTTATCTACTCAAACATGACCTGGAAACCAAATGAGAGCATCGTCTATGTGCAATTCTCAATTTTTCACACATGCATCCTCTGCAGCCCAGATGTTAAAAACTACTTCATTTACCATTCATGCACATCACAAAATATACATACCTGAGAAAATCTCCACTTTTGGCATTTCACGTATTTTGGTTCTGGCCAATTCGGAAATGCTTCCTTAACATGGTTAATAAGTAATGGTTTAACCTGATCAGGAGTCTTCTCTACGTGGGCTTTTCCAAATGGCACTGAAGTGTGTAAAACCACTGATGGTTTCATCTTGTCTATAAAGAGAAATATGCTTAGCAACAAATATATATACTGGTACACTGCAATATACAGAAAAACCTGTATATACAGAATTTCAAATGGAAAAAAATCACATCATATATCATGAGGTGCTTTTGCAGTACAGTACTGTAAACTAAAATTATTCATACCACAATAGGAAAGCATAAAAGTATTTTCTGACAAGCAAAGTGAATACATAGCAGTGGAGAAACGTGACAAATGTGACCTGAATTTCAACATTTCTAAATCAATGCTACCAAATCAGTGATAAATAGATATTTAATTGAAAATGCTATCAACATTCCTATATTGTAAGAATTTTTTAGTGCCTTAGGTATCTGGGAGTGGATATGGAACTGGTCAGAAGCATGGGGAATGAAGTTAGTCACACAGTGGAAAAGAGGGTTAAGGCCCTGAGTGTGCTAAGGTGCTTGTGGAAGGAAAGATCAGTGTCTGTAAGGGCATAGTAGTCCCAACAAAGTTGTGTGGATACAAGTCATATGCACTGAATACAGAGTGGAGGTAGATGGTGGACAAGCTGGAAATGAGATGCTTGAGGATGATAAGAGATGTGAGGCAGGTTCATCATGTAAGAAATGCATGTGACATAGGTGTGATAGTGAACATAGTTTGACTGAAAAGGCCCACCAGTTTGTGCTGATATGGTTTGGGGGTGTGAAGAGGATGACTGAAAGAAGATTCACAAAGAGGATCTATGTGTTGGAAACAGTAGGAACAAAGTGAAAGGTAGACAGAGGAGATGGAAGAAAGGAGGCTTTGGGGTATAGGGGTCTAAAAACCCGGGAGGGTGAGAGACAAGTAGTGAACAGAGAGAACTGGTATGTTCTGGTATCAAGGGATAATATGCTGCTGATGGGCTAAACCAGGGCACATGCAGTGGGACTTGACTGTGGAAGGTGTCTCTGATTTTGCTACATTATAAACGACTGTCATTGTTCCTGAAACCATCATGCTAACTGAAAAGGCTATTAGGTATAAAATAATAATTATTAATATTTGCAGACTTACACTACAAAATTCTTGTCATTAATGAAATGAGAACAGATAAAGCCAAAACTATCCTTACCTAAGCCTCTCTTCTTATTATCTACAGCAACAAAGCGTAAGACAGGGTCACTGGAGATATACTGTGCAGCTGCTTCATCTTCAAGGGTGACATTTACATCTTCTTCAAAAAACAAAGCAAGTGCATAGCGGGAACTATAATCAACAGATTGTAGGCCAGCACGTAGTTTGTCATCTTTGTCTGAAAAGAAATCTCTGTTACTGCTACAACAACCGTCATGTTATTGCTACAAATTTTTCACATTCCTCAAACTCAGAGGTTGAAGGCTTAAGACAGTTTTGTATTGAGATACATAAAATTATGTGTGAGTTCCATATCAATATATTTGAAAAATTTCTGTTAATTAATACAGGCACTGTTCTATTTAAACTTGTAATTTTTTTTTAGCAATTATGCATCTTTTTGCATTCCAAGGTAAATGGCATATCTCATTAAGGTATCTCAGTTATACACCCACTCCACACTTCAATTATTAAGGACCACAGAGCAATGCCTGTATGTCAATAATTCACTTATTAATGTAGCAGCCACATGTGAAATGATTGAGGCCTATCTTAGCATATGTAAACAATGTACACAACAGAAGTATAAAAGCAGGGAAAGATTAAAATTATGAGGAAACAGAAGACAAAGGCACAGAAAATAGCAAAAGCTGAAATTCTGAGGTGTTTTCAGAATAAGTGGTAGACCAATGAGTGGACTGGAATACAATGTGAGGCTCCTCAGATGAAATGAACCATAAACAGGAGGAATAACAAACCCCTTCCTCCTATAGTAGTTTCCATTAGGTATGACCAACTGAACTTATAAACAAAAATTCTTATAAGGTCCTTATGCAAAAAGTGGAGAGGTATAAGACTGAATGATGCTCTTTAAAGCATCTAAATTCTATAACAATACACGTATTCACAAACAGTTACTTTAAAAAATCTAAAAGCAAAGGTCAAAACTTTCAATATTCACCTATTATATCCTTCACTGTCCCAGTTAGTCCAAAGATTTGTGGGACAGGCATTGTGAGGACCACAGCATCAAAGAAGTCAGCCTCACCCCCAAGGGTTCTCACATTCCATTTGCCATTATCCAGATTAATACTTCTTACATGATGATCAAATCTGAGTGAAAGGAAACCTAAATTATTATAGAGTTTTCAATCACTGCTAAAAATGGAATTTGTGTCCTGAGGGACTGTTATATGTGCCTATACAGATAAAAGCCACCTGTTTTACTAATATAAGGGAAGATACTATCCTCCTGGGTGTCCACTGGGTTGAACTGACCACTGATAGAAGAAACTCTTTATCTTGCTCAAAAGGCGAACCCTACTACCAAAAGAAATGAAGGTGGCCATTCGCATGTTATAAAGTATTATGTACATCAAAATGTTTCAAGTGGAAAGTTTCATATAAAATTGCATTGGAAAGATTCGGCATAAATCACCCACAGAATTGCAAGAAATAATGTCTCAAAATATGAATATATACATATACATGAAAAGGTAAACCTGTTTTACAAGATAAGAGATAATATTCCCAATCTTTCAACTGTTTACTTATTACCATATAAAGAATATCAAATGGACACCATTCTATTTGGAAAACTTAGTATACATACGTGGACGTAGTGAACAACTACTAAATACCTTAGAAACCACTAAAGAATACTGCATATACTTAAACCACAAATTTCACATACCGTACTTACTTTGTAGTCAGGTTGGCTTCCTTAATGAAATGCTTTACTATTGATGATATTCCATTTGGGGTTACATAATGCTTTGTCCCTTCATCACTTGTCCTCATTCCTAATACTTTACTACTGAGGGGTATCAACACTCCTGCATTTATGAGCTCTTCGTAGTATCTGTAAAAAGGAGTTTTGATCCTAGAGACTTTTTCTAACTTTAGACTGCAAGATAAGGATACCGGTGCATGTATGCCTATCCAGTCACCACCTGGACAAAAGACTGCATGAAAAGCCTTGCAAGCAATCGGAAAGTGGCCAAACCACAAATAATGATAGCATATCAGTATTTAGTCCTGGATTCATATTGTAAGCACAGCTCCATCATGTTAGAGCATTTGCCAACTGACAGTTTCAGGTCACCTCCTGCCTCTTCTATCTACTGCTGTGAAGCAACAGAACCAATGTGTTCAGGATTAGTAAACTAACAGTGATATCACAATTCATCATCTACCTTACAATTTTTTTCTTTGATAAATTTATCAATAATCATATCATTCTTTCATTCATTCTGATATAGTATATCCCAAACACTCTCATAAAATATATATAATTTTATTCATAAACATACACAACATCACACACATCTCAGTTTCTTACACCTGTGTACACCAAACAAACACTGGAAACCAAGGTCTGTGAATGCTACTTACGAACTGTGAAGTTTGGCGTATTCTGGAGTTGCAGATATGTATTGAGCACCAAGATCAGCTGTACACATAGCATCATATGGGCTACGAGATGTTGACATACGACCTCCTAAGGGGTAACTGAGACATTAGACGTCATTTCTTATTCTATTCTATTCTATTCTATCTCCAATATCACTAACTCTGCATATATTTACACGGAACAAATGGAATGCAGGCAAGCATTCACATTTTGTGGGGATTAGTTGTGCAAAACTGAGGGTACCTAACCCCCAATCCTTCAGACATGTAAAGGGCAAAGACAGTCAACTTCCTGTTCACTTGTTATACGGTTGTCTTCCTATTAATTTAGTACTCTACTTTTTAATAATTCTAATAATTAGTATGAATCTTATATTTTGTTGTATCCTCTAATTCATGATTACATAGCAAGATTCAATGTTTTTAGTGATCAACTATCTAAGCATATGCAACATTACCTTCCACCACAGTATATGAACTCATGACCTATGCTTTTATTGGATGATGACAGGTACATAAAAGAAGCAAGATTGTGGACCATACTAAAGGAGTAAAATACATAAATGATATTCGGCATAAATAAGCTGTTGAGAAATCTAACCAGCTCCTCTTGCTTTGTCCCACAAGATCAGTTCTATGTGTGGTAACTCCCTGCGTAACAAAGCACCAGTTACTGCACTGGTAAGCCCTCCTCCAACCAACAGCACCCGTGTCATCATGATCTGTGAATTATAAAAATATGTGGATCATGAGATACCTTCCAATGATATAGGGAATGTGCACTGTCAATTCACATTTACAGATATAAGCAGAAGTTATTTAAAAGCACATGCATAAGTTTAATCACCATACTAATTAGACAGGTTATGCTATATATGCAGTAATAAGGCATAAAATAATAATTCAAACAAGTGTGGCCTGATTATCTATAAAAATACATGTACAGTAAACCTCAAGTCTGCCTGCTAACATTTGCACCTAAACTTCAACAAAGTAGAAATGAGATGCCACTGCTAAGGTAGCAAAAGAAATTTTCCTGTTTCTTTTCACAGAGTAATACATAAGCTTAAATCATTTGTCTAAACTGTAATTATACAAATGAAAGTCCCATTCATCTGCATAGTGAAAGAACCAAAGTACAAGAATACAATAGCCCTTTTTTCTATAGCAATAATGAAAGCAGCCACAGCATCGAACAAAATGTGGAATTCACTGTCCTTCAGAGATCAATCTCACACAACGTTTTCCATATTTGTCCAAGCCCTGCCCATTTTGTTGGTGGATCTGAAACTATGGGACGCTAACCGATATGGGAAAAAATATAGTTTATCCTCATGATTAGGAAAAAACAGTGTAAGAATCCAAACCTCAGCTTTAAAACTCCACGCATACTGTGAAGCCCTTAGAACTTACCACAGTAATTATTTCTTTTCCCTTTACAATTTCATTAAATGAATAATCCTGTATAAAATTTGCTTCCATAATCAAGGTTATCAAAAAAGGAAAAAAAATTCTACTCTTCCCTGCAAAAGAAAATTATCATAGTAAATTAAGCTAAGACTGAGTTATATGGACTCCCGTGGTGTAGCGGTTAGCGTTCCTGACCGTGACGCATTCACGGGCCGCCCAGGATCGAGCGCATAG
>JAUTYZ010075080.1:579-11925 GCA_032273725.1 Panulirus interruptus | reverse complement strand
GAAAGGTTTGTGGGGCTTGGATGTGGATAGGGAGCTGTGGTTTCGGTGCATTGCACACAACAGCTAGATAATGAGTGTAAGCGGATATGGCCTTTTTTTTCGTCTGTTTCCTGGCGCTACCTTGCTGACGCAGGGAGTGGCGATGCTGCTTCCTGTGGGGTGGGGTGGTGCCGGGAATGGATGAGGGTGAGCAAGTATGAATATGTACATGTGTATACATTTATATGTGTATGTATTGCAAGTGGTCACAATGGTGTATGTGTATGTATATGTATCTATTTATGTTTATGTTATGTATATGTATATGAGCGCATATGTGCGTGTATGTATATATGTGTATATATGAGTGGATGGGTCATTCTTCGTGTTCCCTAGAGCTACCTCGCTGACGCAGGAAACGGCGATCAAGTATAATATTATAATAATAATAATAATAATGAAAATCTCTTGACTCTTAATAAGTCTTTTAGCTTGATTACTTTCAATACATAAATTTTTGAGCTAAGCTGAATAATTTCTACATGTGTACCATTCAACTGTTAAAATAATGCCAGTAAGCATATGCTCCTGATTCCAGCTATATAATATGTTAAGTCATCCACCTTTACTCCTATTTTTTTCAACCATCTTAATATATGCAAACACAACACACAGTTCTAAATACATGAAAATTAAAGAGCAAGAAAAGAGAAAACTGTAGGCATTTGGGGGCAAAGGATGTTAGTAAAGAACTGCATCACATTATGGTTGTAACAGTGTTATAAAATTCAAATATGGTAGTCTAAATGCACTTTTGTGTGCCCACTGCCAGAGAAAATGGGCACAAGATACTGTATACAGAAAAATCCAAGTAAATCTTATATATATACAAGAAAACAATCTTTTTAATAATTCAAAAACTTTACCAGCATTGTACTGTCCCAAAGAGTAATCAATATAAAATCAACATTCAACAATAAATGAATGATTGGATAAACTGTACTTATAGATGTAGCCCTAAAATACAGATGTTAGGTTTTAACACACAGAATTCAATGCTCTTATATCTATAAGCCTCAAAGTGCTTCTTCTGACTTAAAGAAAAAAAGAAAGTTATGACTATAAACACACTTAATAAGTCAACCATGCTGTGTTTCAAATTTTATACTAATCTAATCTCATGGCAAGTCACATCAAAAACACCATACAGGATATGGATTTCTGAATGAGGGCGACACCCATTACAGGCTGTATTGTCTATTGTTCAGTATTGATTTTATTTTTCCTCATTTTACTTCTGTTATAGGATTTAAACACTTCTCCTCTTATGGGTGACCATAACAATGCTTGGATCAACTTGAAACTATTATTGTACCTTAATCATAACATGCAACTGCTATGGTCCTAATCTAAAGCCGCTTCAGCTGAAAATAAAAAAGAAATAACTATGAAAAACTGCAATTTCTAATCTTCATTGCTGTTCTGGCTACAGAAATATTCCTGTCATTTATAACTTAACTGCCTCCTTTACAAAAACACAAATAAATTTTTTGGATATCAAACTTATTGTGTGAAATAAATTATATTGGGGCAGTGAAACAAACAAAAAATGTTTTAGAAATCTAAAAGCAACTGATATTTGCAGAGTAAGAATGTAAAACATGATAATCATAAAAAAGATAAAAACAATAAACAACAGATTTTAGGAGATTCTGGGATGAAAGCATAATACCATGGGAGGCAGACCACCTGCACATTACATATTTTGGTAACTCACTGGATTATGCATTGGTGAGGGTACTGGAACTTGGTGAAATGGCACTAACGTTTGCAAAACTCAAGACTCTACTGTCTAAGCGTTACCTAGGCACTTGCACATCACCACAGTCCACTATTTGTTCTGTTCTGAATTGCTAAGTGTACGACAACACCAGTAAATATGGCAAGGCCAGCTGACCTCAATAAGCTCATGTATGAGTGGTATAAGTATCTCAATTTCTAAGAATTACCCTACATTCTGGTACTAGAAACAAGAAAAGTTTTGTTACATACATTACATAACTAAAGCTGTAATATTCAATATTTATGAATACTAAAAATATGGAAAATAAAACTGCACAGCTTAAATCACAATATCTCTTATCTGCTTATTAGATCCCTTTAATGCTCAATGAAATAGTGTTAATGGATTCCATGGCTCTGTTGTATAGGTGCACATAGACATCAAAGCATTGCAACAGTCCACTGCTTGAACAGGTGTTTGTTTCTGATGTACTCCCTGTTATTTCTGTGTCTTTTATCATTATAATGGCATCCAACTTGAGTCCAAGCTCCAGTGAAGAGTGTGCTTCTGCTAGTGGTGTGAAAATGAAATACAGTACACACACGACTGTACAGAGAGAGAAAATTCTACAGAAGTTAGACAAGGGTGTGTTAGTGCATAACTTGTGTGACCTTTCTGATATCAGTTTCTCACTAATTTGTTTTTTCATAAATAATGTTGCCACTTTTGAAAAAAAATGTCTCAGCAGAATTTTTTGTGTAAGCTCGTTGAGCATACCTGGTAAGTTGTATGGGAGTGTGGTGACTGAGAGGGTGGTGGCATGCACAGAGTTTCAGAATGGGAAGGAACAATGTGGCTTTAGGAGTGTGTGGGTCAGGTGTTTGCTCTGAAGAATGTACGTGAGAAATATTTAGAGGAAACAAAAGGACCAGCATGCGGCATTTACATATCTGGAATACAGGGAGTGGGAGAAAAATGCTAGAAGCAATGAAGAGTTTTTATCGAAAGAATATGGCATGTATGTGAGTATAAAGAGAGAAGGTGAGTGGTTCCAGGTGAAGGCAGGTTTGTGGCAGGGGTGTGTCATGTCACCCTGGCTGTTGAATTTGTTAATGGATGGGGTGGTGGGAAGGTAAATGCAATGGTCTTGGAGAAAGGAGCAGGTATGCATTCTGTTAGGAGTGTGGAGGCCTTGGAGGTGAGTCAGTTGTCACTGGCTGATGACACAGCACTGGTAGCAGATTCAACTGAGAAGTTGCAGCAGCTGTGTCTGAGTTTGTGTGAAAAGAGAAACTTGCGAGTAAAAGTGAATAAAAGTAGGGTTATTTGGTTTAGCAGTGAAGAGACAAGTTACTGGAAATGTGAGTTTGAATGGAGAAAACTTGAAGGAAGTACAGAGTTTTAGATAACTGGGAGTGGATATGGTAGCGAATGGAACCATGGGAGTTGAAGTGACCCATGAGAGAGAGAGAGAGAGAGAGAGAGAGAGAGAGATCTAGTCTTCTCTTAAAGATGTCAGTACTCATACTTTTCAGATTTTTTCATTATCAATTAATTGGGCAAAACATAAAAAGTCTCCATTGTTACTGCCAGCCTCTTAAATTTTTTTGTTTGGTACCTTTTCGATATCCATAGGTTCTCGTACTTTTTGCCTGGTACCTTTTTGACACATTCCACAAATTCTTATATCTAATTAATCTTTTTCTTACATACTGTTAAGTTTGTCTTAAGACATCTTTAAATTTTTCAATTTCTTGCAATGTATAAGAGAGAACTTTTTCTCTTTTTAGACTGTTCAGTTTAAGTTCTTTTAATAATTCATAAGTCTATGCATTCCAATCCCTTAACTTTGATTGTAAGGTTTTCTTGAATTCCTTCAAGCTCATAAGTTCAGCTTGTTTTGTTTGCAACTTTACAACACACAGTACTCAATTTTGTGTGTTTTTGAGTATATGATGCTGTATAGGATTCTGAACTAGCTACTTGAAATGACAGAAATCACTGGAGCATAGACAGGGGAAGTATATTATAAATTACACTTGGAAAATCCTGAAAGGCATGGTGCTCAAACTACCTCAAAAAACACAGTTCCCTACTGGCACAACGACATGGTAGACTGTAAGATACTCCCACTGAAATAAAAAGATGTAACAGGCAGACAGAAAACACTGTGAATGTCTGGGGGTCTAAGATTGTTGAACACATTGCCTGCAGCCATCTGAAACACTATAGGATGTGCATTGGTGAAATTTAAGAAGGTCCTGTATAAGTATTTACAAAGAGTACCAGACCAGCCAGGCTGTGGTGATCATATGGGCCTGCAAGCCGCTGCCTCCAACAACCTGGTCACCTAATAACACAACTCAACAGCTTTGGCTCAGCCTGAGCTTTGAGTGTAAAAGACCTCCAAAGTTAATGCCACGTAAGTGCCAGACAAATACAGAGAACACCTTTAGCATCAGCTTTCTATCTCTTGTGGTGAAAGTTCTCATTTATAACACCACTCATTACATGACTTGCTAATATTTTTTTGTGGTGATCTTCAAATTCCAGTTACTCTATTATGATGGCTCCTAGATCTTGAAAGTTTTCCTTACTTTCAATCTTTTTTCCTGTTGGACCTTTTTAAGATGTCATTGTTAGAGAGAAAGAAAGAGAAAAATCAAAACTGACAAAGAACAGCAAAATTAGTATAAGCTAAAGAAAAGTAAAAAAGGCTGTAGGGTTGAAAGACCTGGGAAAAAAAAACACTGGGAGATAAGATCGAAGTGAATGAAACACTATAATCTTTTGTAAAATACAGAAATAACTCAAGGTTCTTCAAATACACATCAAAACAAAATGCTGTTCATACCAGATGGCACTGCTTATTTTGATGCAAGAGTAATCAAGGAATGGAACAGTTCATTAGATGAAGCTGTAAAAAGTAAGACTTTAAAAATATTCAGAATCAGGCATAACATTCATAAGTTCATACAGACATAAGGGTCTAATCATGATACTCCTGATCACATACAAAACAAGTAGATGAATGTCTTACTTAGCAATAATTACTCTCTACATTTCCATAAATATACTTTCCATAATGTGCAAATTTTGCATTAATACACATTTGGTCAGGCCCTCATGTTTCATTTTTTATAGTGACTAAGTTGCATGATACTTTTACAAATAGTACAGTATCAACTTTACATACTTCAAACAGAAAACCAACATTAACAGCAAAAGTTTTTGTGATTTGTTTGTTCACACCTAATCTATATTTTTTTTGTAAATCATATTTCTGACCAGAATGGTAGAACAATGAATGGGGCACTTCTCTTTTCTTGATTTTCATTGCTATCAGGTGCCACATTACTGTGCACCCCATGCTCATCTTGTAAGCTGTAGCACAAAAAGGATAACAAAGATCACGGAGGGTCTTTGTCAGACCCGTGGGCAGATGATAATAATATTTCATAAAGCTTACTGTCTTTCATACAGTAAACTTTTAAACTAGAAGCAAAAAGTGGGTACAATTCCAAAATTTCAGGTATCTTATCATGAACCATAATATGTGCTATTTCTTACAGGGTTTGTTTGGATCTATCCCTAAAAGGTTCTATTCTTTTCACAGTCTAAGACAATGTGTTCTGGTGTTTGTCCATATCTCTGGCCATGAACTTTACAATTCACATGATTGACATCTCCTGATAGGCCAAAGTGCCAACAGTGCCTACAGCCTACCACCAAATTAGTCACAACATCTTGCATTCTACTGATCTTGTTACTTTCTCCATAAACATGCTTTACTTTACATATTTTATTGTGATGGAACACAGATCTAGCTGTGCCTATTTGTACCCTATGCCCTTCAAATAGATCTGTTAGTTCCTTCCTAATTACAGTTTCAAGACTTTTAACTAAAAATCCAATACTGTTTTCAACAGCTATCAAGTGCAAGCCCAGATAATGGCTCAAGTTTATCATATTCCCAGAGACATACTAAGTGAGAGGGAATCCATAACAATTAATATGCAATCTTTTGACCAACAGTGCTTGTATATTTGTGTCTGGCTTCTGAGACAAGCAATTTACATTCTGATCTCAGGGTATTTAGGTCAAGTTGTGGTTTTTGCAAGATATTCTAACATTTGTTTCTAATTTATTACCATCAGGTTGGATCACAATGGCACCACTTCCAACCCTCTCAGTGGCACAGTTGAGAGTCATCAGTATAGATACTCTCTGCTACGTTACTTTCAGTCTAGGGTTTCTGCATGTGTTCAAGAGCAATGGTTTGGTAAAGTGTTGAGGTGAAGATTCTTAGGTGGATAACTAGGATTGATGGTGTCAAATGAAGTTATCTGTGTTGAATAGTCTTAGGCCCCAGATGTTCAAGGTATTTTTCCTTTTTTTACTTGTCGTGCCTTTTGATCTTAAGAGGTAATACAATTTTCTACGTAAACATCTAGATGGTGACTTCCTGAACATCTCCAATAGCTGTTATCATTTCCATAGTATTTTCTATATCTCTCTTCCCATAGCTGGTCCTATGTATATTGTGTTATAACCAATCCATGGTCTACCAAAACACTGCATAGCTCAGCATGTTGATCATAATATGACTGCTTGTACCTAAACTGGTCTTTTTTTTTTTTCATTTCATACATATTCGCCATATCCCGCATTAGCGAGGTAGCGTCAAGAACAGAAGACTGAGCCTTAGAGGGAAAAATCCTCACTTAGACCCCTTCTCTGTTCCTTCTTTTGGAAAAGTAAAACAGGAGGGGAGGATTTACAGCATTTATCACACATGAACTGCTGGAAGCAACTGCAGACCCATATCATCCCAAATATGGTGTGCCTATGACATTTAACCCATGAAGCCAAAATAAACTTATGTTAGATAAGGTATCACTTGGGTCTAATGCTGAGCACCAAATTTCCTGAACCTGACCTGACTAATATATGCCTTCCAAAGGTTTTAAAAGCTCTTCTAAATCCACAGCTTGGCTTCCAACCAAGCTGTTGTATTTGCTTCTTTGCTATGTTAGGCTTTTGCAGGCTGTGGCCTGCTACAGTAAGGTTTTACTCATTGAATGAGAGCATTTATCAAGATGAATAAATCTTGGCCAGAAAAAAGTAACAGGGATAATTTTCTTCTATTCCTAAATTACATTTGGAAAGTGGGAAAGGTTAAGAACATCAGGGAAAATGTGGTGCTAGTCACTGTAAACATAAACCTTTCCTAGAAATCTATGAACATCTAGAAAAATGTGGGGTTAATCACAGTAAGTGAAGCTTTTCTAGAAATCTATGAACAGCTAGGAAAATGTGGATTTATTCACTGTAAAAGTAAGTGAAGCTTTTCTAGAAATCAATAGAACCTTCATAACCCTCACCTAACTTTGCCTAGTGGCCAAAATTTATCTTAATTCTGGATGTTATAATAAACATACTATAACCATATACTTACTATGTCATTATGCTACCTCCAATCACAAGGTGAAAAGTCTTCAATGTAATGTGCTCATAGGCTAGAATGCATGGAACTACTTAAATGTGCATTTTTTAATATGATTATTAACTGTTGGGTTAGAATACCTTCGAAGTCTATTCCAGTGTTTCTCATAGCTGCAGACAATGTATTGAATAGTTCTGAGCCCTGAATGTTCAAGGTGTTTTCTTTTGCTGTACTAATCACACCTTTTCATTTCATTGGTAAAATATGTCTACCTTATCTGTCGTGCTAATAGAGATTTTTTTATGAGCACAGGATGGAAACCATCCCTTCTAGGAGTTTTCATGAGTAAATAATGATAAAATTCTCCCATCTACACCCCAGAAAGTATCAGCCTCAGTGATTCTAGTCATCTCCAGTAGTTCAGCTCCTCTGCCTCAACAATATGGGCCTGGAAAGATCTTTGCACACTCTCTAACTCTGCCCACCTAGAAAGTTATAGTAAGTACACAAAAGTATTCTGTTCATGAATGGATCAATTAAAGTATATTATTAGCACAAAGAATATTACAGAAAATCTTGGATCCTTGACAAAGTTAGGTGACAATTTCATCATTTCTACTGATTACTACCTGGTATCCATTTCACCAACTTTTACATTAACTAACTGAACATATGCCCTTAGTATCATATCATGGCCCTCCCTACTATTATTACTTATTTATCACTATGGAATAAAAAGTTACCTAAATCATGCTCTGATGGTCTAAATCACTCCTGTAAGAGTTAGGAGTCCACTGATATGCTCTTCTTCCATTTCCATAAGTTTCTTCCCTGATGCCCTTAAATTACCATACATTACACATTTAGTTATCCCTATTTTTCCTCACTGTGAGTAGCACACCTTTTGATTTCAAAGGTAATATATACCTTTTCTAAGCCTTTCATGCCAAAGGGAAATTATGAGGATTTTTCAGGGTAAATTCTGATTTAATCTGAATCTATGTCTGGTTCATTATTACCAAGTTACGATAAAAAATTTACATTTGTTGAGCCTTGGTTTGGTTAGAATAATGTACGTTCAATCAATTTACCTCCACATTTTGCCCAAATTTTCCAGACCTTGCCCTTATCTTTTAAGCTTTTTAGTCTCACCTGATAATTATCATACATACATGGTAATTCTACAAACATTATAAATACAAATAATAAAAACCAGAGTTTTCTAATCATCAATTAACATGTGCATTTTACATAAATCCAGTTTACCTACTGGTCATCCAATGAATTATCTTTTTCCAATTAGAAAAATGAAAAAAAAAAAAAAATCCCATATGAAAAATTATAGCCTTG
Organism: Panulirus interruptus; assembly: GCA_032273725.1. Taxonomy (NCBI): domain Eukaryota; kingdom Metazoa; phylum Arthropoda; class Malacostraca; order Decapoda; family Palinuridae; genus Panulirus; species Panulirus interruptus. The sequence goes on along the minus strand of JAUTYZ010075080.1, from coordinate 3,367 downwards.
CACCTTGGAAGACATACAGTAGTGGGATGTATACTTCATGTCTGGTCACTGCTTTAGGTCACTTTTACTACTGTAACTTGAAAACTTATAAAGGCAATGTTCATTTCTAACAAGAGAATGTATGACCCAAAGTAATTCATCCTTATGTTCACATACATTGATGACAAAGAAAGTAATGGTTCAATGGGAGCAATACCAGGCTCATCTATGCCAGGAAAATCCTTGGAGGTATGGTTCTAAACTTACAACTATGAAATACAAAGGTGCGATATGCACAAAAAGAAAGAACTTATACATTTGGAGTCCAAGACTCTTCAGTACCTTGCCTGCTCTCATCACAAACACCATGGGATGCACAATAGAAAAGTTTAAAAGTGCCCTGGACAAGTACCTACAAAGTGTACCTGACCAGCTATGGAAGGGACTATGTGGGCCTGCGGGCTGCAGCTTTCAACAGCCTGGTCAACCAAAGACCCAACCCAACAGCCATGTCTTACCCATAGGTGTCACTAGCAATTTAACACAACTGGAAAAAATATCATGCATCACAGTTACCCATATGTGGTCAAAGTGTATTGAATTATGATGGCAGGAAGCCTGATATACAATAGATGAAAACTACTGTAGTCAATTCTTTAATAAAAGAAACAATTTCTCTTGTATCAGAGTTTATATATTTATTTATTATCCATTATACTTGATTGCCGTTTCCCGCGTGAGCGAGGTAACGCCAGGAAACTGACGAAGAAAGACCCATCCACTCATATACACACATATATGCACAACACATACATATACATATCAACATATACATATATACATATCAACATATACATACATACATACACATGCATATACACATATATACATGTACATATTCATACTTGCTCACCTCCATCCATTCCTGGCACCACCTCGCCCCACAGGAAACAACATCGCCACCCCCTGCGTCAGCGAGGTAGCGCCAGGAAACAGACAAAAAAAGGCCACATTCACTCACACTCAGTCTCTAGCTGTCATGTGTAATGCACCGACACCACAGCTCCCCATCCACATCCAGGAACCACAGACCTTTCCATGGTTTATCCCAGACGTTTCACATGCCCTGGTTCAGTCCATTGACGGCAAGTCGACCCCAATATACCACATCATTCCGTGCAAGCCTTTCACCCTCCTGCATGTTCAGGCCCTGATCAATCAAAATCTTTTTCACTCCGTCCTTCCACCTCCAATTTGGTCTCCCACTTCTTGTTCCCTCCACTTCTGACACATATAACCTCTTTGTCAACCTTTCTCACTCATTCTCTCCATATGTTGTGTGTGTAAATATGTACATACATAAACAATACATATATAAAAATACTTATATGAAAGAAAAGAATGTAAATGATGTGTATTGGATGTGTAGTATCACTGATGGAAAGAAAAGCATACAGTGTTTAATATGTTTTGGTGTATATAAGAGGAAATCATACCAAGAAAAAAAAACAGCATCATTATATAATGACACAATTACTCTGATATACTGTAATTGTCATGAAAAGTCAATAAATAAAAACATGTTCCTCAAATTATCTATCTATATCTCTGATGCCCATTCCCTTCTGGAACTCCCTCAAGGGGGTGGCCACAGCAGTAGAGTCTCCATGACTGGTGAACTCCAATACTCTCTTACCAAATAAAGTAGTTACCAGAATTCTTCCATAAAAAAAGAGCAAGAGAGAGATCATAACAGTCCTCTGTAAACAGAACTTTAGGCATTAATAAATTTCTCACTTTACCATGTGCAATGTGTTCAAGATATTGAAAAACACAAATTAACTGAGGAAGAAAGAAATTAATGATACTAGTAGCTACTGAGTTTTCAATCACTAGAAAGCACCCATTCTAAACTGCTGGGTATATATGGAGTTAATATGGTCAAACTAATCAACCTTACCCAATCCCATAAATGGGATGCTTCTCCTCCTGGACCCCAAGCCCTAGCCTACTTCATTTAAACCCAGTGATGGACAATAATTTGGAAATAATGAATACGATATGTAGAAAGTAGCTGGCCAACCTTCCAACAATTACCAACCTACTCCACACTCCTGCTAGATTTAATCTAATCATTCCATAAACACTTAGTAAAATTATTCTCTTTTCCTCTCAAAGACTGTCTGTTTTTAATGATAGTAGCCTATATCCTGTAACTTTTCTTTCACAGTCTAAGTTAAAAATATTAGCAAGCTAATAAGGGGCACAATTTAAGTAATTACCGTAATTATATCTTGTCAACTTCTACCTAAAATATATATGACAGTTACAGTGAGAACATGTAACATTTTGGGTCTCCCTAAACAAAGAAATACAACTAACATATATGAATACAAAGAAATATACGTGGAATGCAACAGAATTGATGAAATAGCGTATACTCTACACCTGTAATGGTATAGAGTGCACAGTCTTCTTCTTACAATGATATTGATAATGGCAGAACTTCGCTGTTTTATACAAATTTTTGAGAATTCTATTGGGCTACTGTGCCGAATACATGTCATAACACAATTCTGGATAGTTTAGCAACAATAACCTGCTGTCACAATGATACAGTATCGCTATAATTCACCTGATGTCTTATATATCAGAGAAGCAAATATTTGGCCCTAGTGAACGGTGTAAAAGGTTAATCCCCTTTCCCTTCAGGAGTCCTAATACTCACTGCACAGTGTGTGTGGGATAATCTCAAATACACTATAAAATACGTCCACAAGTTTGCCATATGAGTTAACCAAAACATAAT
>JAUTYZ010074969.1:0-11925 GCA_032273725.1 Panulirus interruptus | reverse complement strand
ACTCTGATTGGTACAAGTCGATTATGGTGACGCACTGCTTTCCGTGGTGGCGGACGTCGGGGAGTAGGAGGTCTCTATGATGAAGGTGTGCCAGCAGTTTATTGCCAAACTGGTGTGTGAGCTGCCGGTGAAGGTCGGAGAGGATAGACAGGTTCAGCAAGATGAGAGCATTTTGGTAGGTGGTGTAAGATAGACCCAGGATGATTCTGAATGCCCTTGTCTGTACTCTCACTAGCTGGTCCCTCTGTGGAGCTGTTAGTGAGGAGGACCAGGTTGGGGAGGCATACGTGAACATAGGTAGAAAAAATATGGTAGAAACATTCCTGGACTCAATTGGAGGAACGCCTAGTGATTGCAGTCTCCGGGGAAGGTACAGACAATTTTAGGTAGAATTGGTGATAGCGCTGACAAGACTCTTCCTGTTTAAACCGTTATATATAGTTACACTAAGAAGTTTGAAGTCTCTAACTACCTTGGAGATGTCAGGCCATATGTGATGTCAGTTAGCAGGATGTTGTCTACACCCAAGTTTATCTGCATCAACATAGTCTTGGTGTGGTTGATGACATCTTTGGCCATAGTCCACTCCTGGAGGTTGTTGATGATATGCTGAAGGGCAATGAAGTCACGAGAATTGTTGTTTGCAGTGATGCTAAAGGCGGGGTCATTCACATACTTCCAGCGGTGGTTTGTGTCGACTCAGGGCGTCATGGATAAGGATGAGGAAACAGAGTGGTCCCACCTTGGTGCCCTGTGATACACCACAAGTTAGGGGTTGTGATGTCGAGGCGGCTCCCCTAAAGCGGACGGCTTGGTATCGCCCAGTAAGGATGTCCGCCAGCCAAGAGATGATACACCCCTGTAGTCCCAGGTAGACGGCCTTCCTTATGATGATGTGGTTTAACAGGTCGAAAACCTTAGTGACGTCTACGAAGGTAGTGCCACCGAGGTATCTGGTATCTGGTATCCCAGATACCAGACCTTGGCGCATCTCTCACTAAGATATTTGGAGATCCATTCTAATATTTTCTCAGACACCTCCAGGTTTACCAGTTCATATAATATCTGATTATTTGCCTTATCAAAGGCACCTTTGAGGTCTACAAAAACCCTGCAGGTATCATTAGGATTAGACAAGCAAGTCATCATGTACATGTACAATCAGTTGTGCCTTTCGCCTTAATAACACCAAACTCATTGCCGGAGATTCATCACCCAAGAGGTAATAACCTATTCAAAATTATTCTTTCTAACATTTTACACATACATGATGTAAATGAGACCCTTTGGTACAGATGCAATAATAGCCTCCTTCCACTTTCTGGTCAATTTCCCCAGTCTGAAGCTCATATTGAATAATCTAACAAAGGCCCATTGTTTATTCTTGCTAAACAGCTCAACATGTCATACGTATCACCATCAGCCCCCGGAGCAGCAGACTTTCCAGTCTTTACGGCAGCTAACAGCTCCTCTATTGTAATATCATCACACGAATAGTCCCGTCTATTTATACATGTATAAATTCCTTTCTCTAGAGTCAGAATTCTTTAATTCTTGTCTGACCTCCAGCGGCAATTACAATAATCTGGCAGCCTCCGCCCACTTCTCTATCAAGTCATCAGCCACTTTCTGTCGTACTCTCTTCACTCCTCTCACCCGATTACCTTCACCTCAGATTTCCTTTGTAGTATTTGCTCTATCAAATTTTCCTAAGAAACTTTCCCAATACTTTTCCCTCGCCTACTCTCTGACCACACTACATGCCTGTGCTACTTTTTATAAAGCAATTTCTGTTCCTCAGACTTCCCTTATCTTGTCCAGTCCTTGTATGCCCTCTTCAGAGTTGTGTTCCATGCCTTAAATTTGCACGTCTTTAGTATAAACTCTCTTCTTCACAGTGGTGCCTCTGTGCTACAAAACATTCCTGGAGACAAATTTCCTAAATCTTCATGAAAGCTATCTACATCATGTGGTTGATATTCACTGTACCAACCTGTCATCTGGTTTATGAAGTCGTCATATTTACACATATCCAGCGTGAATCTTCATCTACTGTAACTACCACACGCTTTCTCCAGTGGAAGTTCAATACCTAGTGCAAAGAGATCACTCACTCTTTCGGGGACTACTTCACATTTTCCTTCCATACCCTGTGTATTTAACAAGCAAGCATAGTCCATCCTCCCTCCCCTTAAATGAGCAGGTGAATCATCCCCGAGCAGTCTTGCATCATGATAGTCACTAAGGAAATGATGTCAAAGACTCCATTCCTTTTCCTATTGCCTTTGGAGCCAAGCTCGTCATGCCTAGAATTCAGATCCTCTATCATCAATGTAGGACCAAGAAATATAAAATCAGGTAGATTTTCTAATCTGAGTTAATTCTGATTCACATATTTATCAATCAGGCATATAAAGCTCTCAGCAACTCCAATCCTGATTCCTATATACTCAATTCCCTCAGATTGCGTTGGGGATGTAATGATTCTTCTCGTATACTTCTTTAAACAAAAATAGACAATCCCCTGATGCCTGCATCTGCCTTTAAGATACAGTTCTGATAGTTCTTAAGAACCAGTAGTTTACCAGCCCGATCCCCTCTTCCCTGCACTGCCACTACGTCAATATTATCATCTAATACATATTGATGCATATAAGTCATCCTTTTACGAAGACCATTCACATTTTGAGGTACAACTTTAAGGTTTCCTATATATTTTCCCATTGGTGTATTTTTCCAAGATCTACTTCATAAGATTAATATTCTTTATCTCATCGCCCTAAACAAAATCCTCTTTAGTGAGAAACTCATTTAACAAAGTAATTAGCAAAGTGACCTTCTCCACAGCTTTCACCATCCTCGCCACCGGAAACCTCTTCAACTGGATCCGTAGCACCTGCTGCCCGGTTTGTTTTTATCCAATGTTTCCATACGCTCCCTGAGCTTTCTGTTTTTCTCCTTAAGTTTAGCAACTTGACAAACCAAAACACTAACAGTAACCTCAGACACATCCTGTGGCCGCCGATGTGACTTGTTCACATTCTTACGATGTGCTTTAACAACAGGCTCAGGTACTGGTACTGCCGCTGGCTTACCTCGCCTACTTGGTGTGTGAGACCAAGCGCTACGTTCCAGTACTGCTGTTGGTTCACGACGACTGCGCAGCGTATGGAACCCCTAGTCTGGTTCCGACACAGGCCTTGACACAGTCCCCACAGATGCTTCACTACAACCACCTAGCACAGGAAACCAACCGTTTTTCAGTAGCAGTTCCACATCAGCAAGTTTTGTATGTTCTGTCACCATCTTTTCCTTTACCTTAGCAAACATTTTAGGCCTTTATCACACTTGACTGACCCTGCGTGATGAACCTGACCACAGTTACAACATGTAGGGGGGATTTTCCTCCGCTTCTTTTCTTTCTCAGCACACTCCTTACTGTGATGTGTCCTGCCACAGTGCTTATAGTATCATAGTGATACCGCCAAGCCTTATGCCCATAACGACAGCAGCTGAAGCAAAGAGGCGGAAATTCAACAAACTTCTGTACCTTGTTCCATTCATTTCCAGGAATCCAGATTCTGTCTGGGATCACTCCTTTCATAAGCACCACAACACTTGCCTTCTCTTATCTGTTCACTACATGACGTTTTGCCCACACCACGTCATCACTATGTACCAGAAGCAAAGCCGGATCCAGAGCCTTGTCATAGGATGTCACGATAACTTGTGCATTTTGCTTCAACAGGATTATTCTTTCTTCAATAGGATTGTTAACGTATGGAATGGTTTATCAACTAGAGTAGTTGAAAGCAGTACCATAGAAACGTTTAAGCATAGACGTAATAAATATTTCGCTTCAAATCCACGACTGACATTTGCGCCTCCTTAGCTACACGACAAGTTTACAGGTGTTCCTCTTTAAAGAATCTGTTTGTCTTTCTACTTTTATCATATTAATCCATAAGTTTATGTTCTCTTCCACTATCACAAACAGGCTCGTTAGGACTCAGTGGTATGTTGTTGTTTGACTTCAGCAGTATTTAGTAGTATTCACTACCTTTCCGGGGTCTCCTAGTACCCTATCTTGAAATCCAACTGGTGTTAAGTGTTCCACAGCTTTCTGACCCTCCACTGTTAAGAATGATCGGTTCACTCCCTCCTTCATGAGCGGTCGAAACTCACGATGCTTCACTGCCAGTTGTGAAGCCCACACCCACTTCTGAGTCTATCATCTAATTTCCGTTTTGAAAAGTTCAGTCGCTTCTTTCTAGGGTTCATTTCTTTCTGCACACCAACTGTCGTCTCCTGACCGATCATCCTGTCTCTTTCCCGGTAGATTCCCCTCGATTGCCTGTGCTTGACCGTCACGCACGAATTTCCCACAGCTGAGAAGAATCTGGATCACTAAGCTGTAGGTCCTCCCTGAGCACGTCTCTCTTTTGTTTACTGTCGGACTTCATACATTCCGTCCCGTCAGGAGGTCAAATCAGACACGACCAAGGTTCCAGGTTCAAATCACACATTTCAGCGCAGCTGTAAGCACATCCACACTCATCCGTGGCTGACGTGGGACTGATTCAGGCAGTCGACTTGTAATTGTTGTGCAGAGTTGTTGATGGCTGTAATCAGTGTCTGACTATTCACTCCGTCGTTGCCCCATGGCACATTCCATCCCCAACCATAGGCTTCCCTATATGGGCCCCAATACGAGTGAATCTATTTTTTGTTTTCATTTAATCTTTACTTTAGTTGTCCTAAGAAGTTTATACAAGGTATGCCTAAGTGAAAAGTGCATACGTTAGGTATGTATGCCTGTACAGGTGGGATAGGATGGTAGGTCCCAACTCCGAATGAAATGTCACTACCTAGAATAGTACCCAGTCCAAGACTGGCTGTACTTATATATAGTGTCAGTCTACCATGGAAGTTTCATGTTCTCTGATATGCTTTTCACAGCTTAAGTCATACTCGTACTACATGATTGTTATTCTTTTCTAAGTAAGTTATACTCACATGGATATTTATGTCGCTCTTACTGTTATTATCTGTGTAATATATCACAGTGATATAGTTAATGGACCATTCACTCACATATTATGGTCAAAAGAGTTCAGGATACATGGAGGTTCATAGCATCCCGTTGCTACTGGAATAATAAAGTGGACAGGTACCTGAAGGTTCAGTACCGATAGGTGAAAAACGGCATCCCTTTCACATCACGATAAACTCAGTTTTCGTTGATGTCATATAGAAAATAATTAATGAAGATTAATCAAGAGAAGGATATTCACTGGATGACAGAGCCGAGAGGCTTTAGCTGAAGGACATGATGAACACTAGGATTGTAAGGGATAGGGAAAAAATACGAACACTTCGTTGAGAATAATAGTAGAGGATCCTGAAGTATTTTGGCGGCAGCTGGTGTGCTACATCTCATTAGATAATTGCAACTGTCGTTCAGATGGTGATACAAAGTCCTAGATGTGTTTTTTTGTATTAAGCTATAAATGGCTTTGAGATATGATTTTCCGTATTAAAGTTGACAGAGTTAAACAATTCAAATAATTTCAGTGTCGATCTATTTTTCTTATTTTTTGTAATTACGCTGACTCTGCCTGTGCATCTTTCAAAGGATTTTAATATTCTAAATTCTTACCATTTCCCAACCTTTGATGGAAGACACATCATCTACCTCGGTATTGTTCACCTATTCAATCCATTCATACCTTGTCTTCAATCGGGGACTCAGTAAGCTAGGCCCTTGTAAAGACATATATGGGTTTTTCGCTGGAGGATGATTAAAGTTTTTGCTACAGAAGTGAGGCTGTCATTAAGTCGGAGATTTCTGGAGCAGCTTGCCGTGTTTGGTACGGATTGCCTCCCGAATCCCCCTTTTATTGCTGAGGCTGAGATCCCGGAAAATAAGAATGCTAGTTTCACGAAAAGTTGTGGTCACTATTGCTGCATCAGGGCTGTCGCCAATGTTGTCCAAGGCAGACGTGGTGAACTATTCCACTTCTGGATATTGGTTAACCACTGCTCCCCTCATGCTGTGCTGAGATTTCTCGTACACAGTCTTATGAAACATTAATGCCATATTCAAGGAACAGTCTCTCCAGATATTTATTTCTTGTCTCAGTAAATACAGATATCCTCATGCATACAAGGAATGGGGTCTCGCGACCTTGTGAATGCCTGGGTTTTTGCATCATCATTTTACCACGTGTATTAGTTGTATTGAAGCAGCTGGGTCATATTAAAACCTGTTTTGGGTGTCCCATAGCTTACCTGTGATTTGATGTCTGCATTATATCCATTCATTCTCACATTATCAAGAGATGTTGGTGAAATGAAATTCTTTGACACATATTTCATTAATCTATCCATCAAGTCTCGATTTGTGACCCAGTATGTTACGTTGTACAGCTTTGGCAGCTTTATCAAAAATAATAGTTTCATTGTACTCAGTTTCTTGCGAGAGAACTAAGCTTTCATCTTTGTGGAAGGCAAGACATACATTTCATCCTTACTGGTGGACTTCGAGTTAAGGACTTTACATTGCTGAATTCAAAGTTTGGGTGAATGCACTTTTGATGATTCTAAAGTCAGTCAATCAATTCCCTTCCTGTAGATGACCAGATCAGTAGGCCTGAATATGGCAGAGGAGGCCCTGTTAAGGTGACAAGCCCAGAAAAAGCTACTGGATTCACTTATCTTCCAAGCGAGTTTAAAGTGTTCTGCTCATGTTGTCGGGTTTCCAGATGAGATCTCTCTCCTGTACAGTCCTACCAAGCAAGCACCATGATGCTTCAGCTCCTGCACGACAACGTTATCACCGTTGAGTATTGCTAGAATCCTTCCATCACTGTGTCAGGCAGTATTCATTAAAATCGATGATTGAACTGTAGTCATGGCTCGTCTGAATTCAAAGACTGGGGCATCGTTCTCACTTTAAGAAAAATAATCGACATATTCTCGTTCTTTGCATTGCACTGTAGAATAATGCAGGGGTGCTTTAGCAGTGAAGAATCTTTTCGGTCTGTTTCTGGCTCACATTGAATATAGATTTATACCTTTGTGGTATTTTGTATTATTCCTGATCAAAGTTTCATCTGTATCATTAGTTCTGTCTAGTTTTGCCTGATCCAGCATGATTGGTGGAGCGTTGATGCCATGGGAAGGTTACTGTATTTATCAGATTTTAGACTGTAAGAGCTCGGAGTTATTTTCAGGCCTTTGTTTTTATCCTGATGACAAACGCAGCATTTCCATCTTAGAGAAGCTATAAATAAACGATATAAGGACAAAGGCGTATCCTTTTACCACCTTTGACCTGATACACTTCCTAGTATGGGACTCTTACGGGTTCATACAGTAGCCCAACGCTTAGCCCGAATTTTCATCCAATGTCACTTTAAGTCCCGTGCAGCCTAGACACCTGGATGACATAAACCCACCATCCTTGGCTGGGCATTCCGGCGATAGCACATACTGTCAGGTAAGTTTCAGTTATCTAACTGGTATCATGCTAATTAGGTAACATTTAGGACACTGAATCACCACTTTTTGTTAACTAGATGAACTGATCCCTATGATATGTTGTCACCAGTGTACCCATATAGCGCATCGTCATTCGTTCTACTGTAGCACAGTGCTCCTGAATGTGGCTCCTGTTCTGGTGAATTTGATAATACAGAGTCTCGCTGCATGCTACCCTCACCTCGACAACGCAGTGTACCTGGGTGTGGCCTATGTCGTGCACAAGCAACTTGTTGGAACCGCTGGTGAAGATGGATGATGAGCACACAGGAGGAACTGGTACCAGTAGTCCTTATAACAGATGTGGCTCACTGCTGATGCAGAGGTACTACTTCTACTGCTGAAACTTTGCACCCCATACTCAAAAACTGCAACTAGACTCTTATATAATAAACACGGTGCAATCAAAATAATTTCATTAAGTAACCAAAAAATGAAATAACTAATTAGAGTTGCTGAAGCTGCAAAATGAGTGTGTGCACAAACAAGAACATTAAGTTTGATCCTTAGATCATTCAATTTGAACAGTTCGATCACTTACTGTATACAAATTCTTACGTTAAATGTTAATGGCAGATATCCTGAAAAAAGGCAGTCATCCCGAATATTCAGGTGGTTAACTGTTCCTCTGAAAGTTACCTCACTGAATATGGACAGAAAACCACAGAGAAAAGTTGATGTATGTCATCATTTGTATGATGGTACCCACTAAAGAAAGGGAAAATAAAATCTGCTGGACTCTTAATCATAAGCACAGAGCAGTGCTTAAAAAGAGGCTGAAAAATGATGAAGAGTAGATACACAGGACATTAATCACATAAAGACTGTGGGATTATTTTCACCAATTAAACGTTCCCCTTTAGGGCACACACTACAAGGAACTAAGTTCTCACTCTGTGAAGGCAATTTAAACATGGGATCACTCGATTGGCATTCCCATCTCGCTCATGATTGATCAGTCTCACGTGGCGCGACAGGCCATTCTTCTCTTCGTCTCATCTGAATATTAGGTTTCGTCTTCCAGGTGCTTATGAGAAATGTTTTCATAACGGCCATGGCGCCCCTTCTAGGAGTGACTGTCGAAGAAACTAATCGTTTCTTATTCTCCTATACTGATCATATCATTAAGTTACCATGACTGCCAAATAAAAGGATAATCTTGGGTCTCTCTACAGCGGAGACAAACTTAGAAATTCGGAAAGGATAATCACTCTAATGGTTAACTGAGTGTAGAGGAATATATCTGTACACATCTGGCGCAGAACTGATAAACCTCTATCAAGGTATTTCTCGTCATATACTGATGCAGTCCTCCATCGACTCCATATCCATTCATTAAGGACTGGGACAAAGGCCTAAAAGAACTCATTTAGATCAGTACTTAATGTATGGACATGACACCGAAGTTCATTTATCTCTTAGAAACATTCCAAGGAAAGGTAATTCTGATGCGTGAGTAGTTTTGAGTCTTTCCTCTGCACACCAGGTACTTACAGTGTAAACACAAACAGGTAGACAAGATTATTACTCAACCTTCATTGCTGATCAATATGAAGACACTCTGCATATGGTAATGGGCCAAGTATTACCACGTATCAGACTTAAGTTATCATTCTCTTATTCCATGTAGTTAACTTTCGTCTCTGAGAGTATTTGTCTAATTTTTATAAACATCATCAAAATTTTCAAAACTGAGCATCGTTTAACAATGACGAATCAGATATCTTGAAAAGCCTGAGTTTTTTAATTCAACGTTGATAATGAACTACATTAGTAGAGCACTAGAGTATAAAGGAAAAAGAGATAACAGAAGCCCTAGTTTCCTTTGGCGAGGTCATTTGCAAAATAGTATTCGAATACTAATTAAATTCCTATTCCCGAAAGATAACTTTCAAATAGAGCGTTATGAAGGCTTTTTCCCCACCCTGCACTCCCTCCGGTAAAGACAGTAAGCAGGGAAAACAGAAGTGTCATGCATTGTTGATATAAACACTGAATTTTACAGGTGAAAAGTGAAAGATTTTGTACTCAGATTTATTTTCAGGTAATGAATAAATTTAGGAGGGCCGTCTTTCTAACTTGGATGTGAATAAAAAAATATGTTGACTTACGTATTTATGTTACTGTATTCTCATTAGGTGTATTGGTATGATTTTTAGATATGTCTCCTTGATTTATAGCGTTAGATTTATTTGGAATTTGAAAAGCTTGCCACAAGTCCCAACGTTGTCAACGTTCCTTAAGAGAAAAAAGACTCCATCTTCAAAGCCTTTCTTCTCACGTTAGGTTTCTCAGAGCTGGAAATATCTTTTGCATCCCGTCTTTGTACTTGTTCAAGTTTTTCTTCCTTCTTTATGTAGTTCAGAGACCAGAGCTGAAAATTATATTCAAGGTGTGACCTTGCAAACACGATGTATAGTAATAGGATTGCTAATGAGCTTTGTGGTTAACGTTCTTAGCTGTAAATCTCAACATTCGGTTCACTTTGTATCTTGCTGCTACTGGTATCAACTCTGAGATCCTTTCCTTCCCAGACTTTAGACAGCCGGTTTCTAAGCATTTCCTGTTTACATTCAGTAATTTTGTGTCCAAAGTGTATAAGTTTACATTTGTCTACACTGAATCTCATTCCCAATTTAACTGACCACTGCGCTACCTTATGAAGATCTTTGGATTCCCTCGCCGTCTTGCTCATCTTGCACTGCCTCCAACTCTGTTGTTACAGATTCTGTGATCTTAGATTCTGTGCATTGTTCTGGATCGTTTATTTAGTTTATGAAATGAACGGAGTCAAGGACGGATTCCTGTAGCGCTTTTGGATCCAGGTTATCAAAAACAAAGCTGAAAAATCTATTAGATTAGTTAGATGATTTTTTTTTTGGATGGCATATTGATAACCTGTTATCATAACGCATTCTCATAGAAATTTTACAATTTTGTATATAATTCCATAGTTTTCCCCACGCACTAGTCTTTTTTTCACGGATCTTTGGCCGTGTCGGAGTCGAGTGGAACAAAGTACCCAGCTCGTTGTTAATGACCTGAATACTGATTATGCATTATTCCCGGATAGCAGAGTGAATGTTGCCAGTGTTCTCTTTTACTAACTCTGGGAGAGGAAAGGATTGACACCTGTCTTGTTCGTCAGGTATCGGAAAACCACGGTATTATCCATCAGAATTACAATTCTGCACCCAAACTCAGGACTCACTGGAAGATGACATAAACAGTTGCGAAGCTAGTTAAGATTTAAAGCGCATTTCTTATATCTAGTCTCGTACACATGCGTAATGTTTCCCACTATGAAATCTTTTTATTTGTTAGATATTGTAGTTATGAGAAATACCAATTAAAGTCTGACTTTCTTTCAGATTGAAGTATTTCAGTAGTTCGTGGCTCTTTATTTTCATCAGAGATAGATTTTTGTGTTTTAGTTCTGGTAATGATTTTTGTGTTTGGTGTTTACATGTGTATTTTTCGCAAGTAAACACAAAATTGAATGATTTATTCAACATGGAGACTTGCTTTGTCGTCATTGATATTTTACAATCGTCAGTGGTTTGGTCCTATCTATCTCTGATATTTCAAGGATTATATGGAGCTTTTTCCGACATTTAATGAAATTCTTTTTAATATTCTCGTGTTTACTTTGTCATACATTTATTTTTTTATTTGCTTTCCCTCTGTATTCTCGTGAAACCTTCGCAATTTTCACTGTTTTCCAATGATTTGATTTTTGTGTTTTCCCAGTCATCCAGTCTGATTTTACTTTTATTGGTATATTTTCACCCTAACTAAGAGGTCATTTACTCTTAAATATACTCCAAATCCCTTCAACAGTTTCTTGTTTTCTCAAAAGTTGTTATTTCGAGGCTTATAATCAGGAATTATTGTTATCGACCAGCCCAGAGGGGAGGATGAGCAGCTAAGTTGGGTGTTGGCCGACGGCCATGCTCAGGATTCGAACCCATGTAAGTCGGATCCCGGGCCGGCACATGGTGATTCATGGTTAGTCACACTAACCACTACACCACGGTGGCCCGTGGTATGTGTGTGTATCATCTTATTTGCCGAACAAAAATTGTCACTAACATGAGAATGGTTTATGATATGCAAGTCTTCATACTAACTTCATCACTTCACCACCTTCCCTGGTGGTGGTGTAATATGTTGTGGTGTAATGTATTGCAGCCTCATCACTCACGGTTACTACCCTCTCTGCCGGACTGTCATCAAAACTTTTCCTCTAATACATCTTCCTGTTAGCCAGTAATTTTATACATGAGTAGTGAGAGGCTCTTATATACCAGCCTCTCTCTCTCTCTCTCTCTCTCTCTCTCTCTCTCTCTCTCTCTCTCTCTCTCTCTCTCTCTCTCTATTTGT
>JAUTYZ010074857.1:0-11716 GCA_032273725.1 Panulirus interruptus | reverse complement strand
AATCCTGAAAAGAAAAGAAAATGAAAAAACTATTCAAAATCAATAAAAATGTGCTCAGTAACAGAATGATTATGACAGTATAACACAATTAAGTAACAGCACTAAAATAACTTCTTTTCCTAAAAGTAACTGCACTGCCATGCTGTATGATTACGAAAGGCTATCCTACTTGCTGAAAATCCTATACACTAAAAAGCAAGATTAACATATTCTTGACTTCATAATACTTTCTTTTAGAGAATAATAATAACAAATACATTCTACACTAATGTTTTTTAATATGAGCATCATCTACAAGTATATCCAGCAAGTGATCCTTAACCTTTATAACCACTGTTAAGAGGTCACAAAAGTAATGTCAAGAATATCCAACAGCATTACAAGTCCCTTCCTATCACAGAACCATGATACCTTGTTTCAAAACCAATTAGCAAATAAAAGACAATAAAACGAGCATCTGCCAATGTAAATAATACATACCCCTAATAATTTATGAAATAATTAAATCAGCTAACGTCAGATTTTTACACACTATAAATATCCTACAGCATTTCCTCTCACAAGTCTTACTTAACCCTATAACATATGTAACCCTTTAACTATAAGATGGTGAATAACTAAAACAAAGATCATCATGCTTCTCATCTAAAAGATACATCAAAATGAACCTTCATATCTTCCTGGGGTCATTTTCAAACTTTTTTCCAAACTGAAAGGGTAGACCCCAATCTCTCTCTTTACCCGTTTGTCTTTTTCTGCCTCAGCAAGGTAGTATCAAAAACAAAGACTGAACCTTAGAGGAAAAATTCTCTCTTGGCTCTTCCTCCTGTTATTCACCTACAACATGCAGGTGATATACAGCTAATCTTTCTCCATGTGATATGTATGTAGTAGTCTTCTTCCCAAGGATTAAATTATACATATAAAAACATATCAATGTAATTAAAAGTGGGCTTGGGTTTCAGTCATAATACATGACAGCTCAGATTTGGATGTGTGTGAGTGATGCCACTGTTTGTTCCTGATGTTATCTTGCTAGTGTGATGGACAGAGAGCATCCCTTTTACTACCAGTTCAAAGACATCTGTCTCTCTCTACTATCTAGCTTCCTCTAATTTATGTAGGTGACAAACAAACACAATCTCTCTTTCCAAGGCCAAATGGAAATTGTTAACTCTTCCTTTGCCAGCTTGAAAGGTTAAGGTAGGGGATACCAGTCCTATACATCAAATTTTCAACAAAAGTACATGCATCTACATATTTGGTTTAACCAATGACTATGCAATAACACTAATCATAGCAGATACATATATATTTGCAGGGCTAAGGACTATTTCAGCTCTAGGGCTGCCTATTCTATTAAGAAGAAACATTCTTATCATCCACAGGCAACTGTGGAACATATTATCACATGGTGTCCCCAGTTCTTACAATCTGTACTTTGGAAAGCACATCTATCATCTGAAGAACTATAACTCACTCAAAATCTTTGCTTTCAAGCCCAACTTTGATGCGGGCACTTCTTCCCATGATCAGTACCAAATTAGGAGAAACTCTAACATACAAGAGTAATGAAGCTTAAAATCAGGAACTTTAAACTTAAGAGCACACAGCAAATATTATGGTTTGTGGCCTCTACCTGAAATATAAAGTATTCAACTTAGAAGCTTGATATTAACCTTCAACAAATGATTAATCATTTCAAAATCTACAAAACTAACATCAAAGACTGTATAATGCAGATGGTTATCACTTCTTTTACATATCAATCATGCTTCAAAATAATCAGTTCAACAAAACATACTGTACCTATTTTCCAACTTACCCTAAAGACACTTTGGCACTCCAGACGAATACAAGTAACACACAAGGTTCTCCCACTTATGCACGACAAATCTGGGTTCATGTTCCCTTAAATATACCTACCTTCTCATGTGAGCTGGAAACCCTTTGGCACTCCAAGCAAATGTAAAGTTAAATGCTCCATGTGCTCCTAAAACTTATGTGCAACCCTATGGATGTATATGATCCACCTTGATCCCTAATCATTAAAGATCTTATATGCATGTGAGCATCATTTTTACACTAATGCAATTTTTTTCATCTACAAACTAAATTGTTTTATGCATAATACATAATATACATTCTATACACATCCCCATATAACATACTGCATCCTTCACTGTCCATAACTTGTAAAGCCAAAGCACTTACTTTCCTCAAATTCTCACTGAAAACTTTATTAACGAAGTTTATGTAACGTAAGAAATCTTTATATTAAATGATTACTATTACAAAAGCATTTATACATTCAAACACTATAAACATCATTCCTTTAATTCTGCCCCCTGAATCCCATTATATGTATTACTGTCACACTAACTCTATATACTCCTACAAAGAGAGCAAAAATAATCTTCATCCACCTTTATTTGTATCTTTTCTCAATTCTAATGTGGTTACGTGGTGTGGTATAATTCTGAGCAGCCTTCATTAAAAGGAGAGAGACTACCTACTTACAAGTAACTATAGCAAGATTTTACCATGAGGCAGGTCTAGTACTTTGAACTTAATGATTATACAGTATCTTTCACAACACAGGAGGGCTCAACTTGCAACGAGGTTACACTCCTAGAACAGCTATCGCAAGTCAAGTCCATCTTAGTTGAACCACTGAAACTTATCTTATAAGGAGAATAATATTCCTGATCAAACATTTTCCCACTGTATCCCTTATGGATGGATTATAATGTACATGGAACAGCTTAAAATCCATATACAGAATACCATAACACACTGTCATAACATAATTCTGATGATTTTTAGTGAAAACTTAACATAAAAGTTGCTGTGTTGAAACATGGTGATGAGGGATTTAGGTGCAACTGGAGTGAGACAGGGTAGACTGAGGGTTGGGGAGGTGCACTTGGGTTACCTACATCACCCCCAGAATTACCTGATTCATCAAATGTTGCCATACCATAGGCAATGCAGACCTTATTTAATACTTACCAAAAGAGCATGGTAATGAAAGCTTGAGGTGGCGGTGGAGCAGAACAGGAACTACTGGAACAGGGATGGAGGATCCTAAGCTTGTTTACTTCCTGAATCATCTGATCCAGCATTTGGAGGACACCCAGATTCACTGAAATGCCTACACTTACTGTGGATGTGGTAAACAATGAAGTAACAGTGAACACAAATGAATGCATTTTGCCAGTTGATGGGATACAAATCAAATGTATTTTGCTGACATAAATAAAATATGCATGATAAGTACACAAATACCATACTGATACATTCTGTTATTTAGTGTTAGAAGTAAAGATTCTTTTACATTAAAAGTAAAGCAATAAATGTTTCAATTCCTCCAATCTGGTGCAAGCTGAATCACAGAGTTGTAAGTTGATACAAAGTCCAAAATAATGCAGTTCAAAATGTACCTCACAGCCCCATGATATAATTCTCTGCTGCCAAACACATTGCATAGATGTCTATCTTGGGTTCATCTAAAACAGTTTAGAGCCACTTGTCCAATCTTCCCTAAAGGATTTCAGTTCTAAAACCTTGCAAGTTCTCTATTTTTCTGGGCAAAACATTAGAGTCACTTCTCTTTCTTGCCCAAGTCTTGAACATCTTTGATCTGCTCCTTTTTCATAAAATCCATGGAACAACAGGGGTCCCTTACCAGGGCCCTCACCAACTGTGGTTTCGAGTATACACATTCAAAATAATGTATACCATTTTACCAACTGCGACATGAGTCTCAAGTACTCGTGGTATTTTTTTTAGCCATCTGGCAAGTATTGTGGCAGCCTCAGGCTACTTCTGGCCAAGCCTGACAGGGTCCAGCACAGTGGTGGCTGGAAGATGTGGAGAGTGATGTTAAAATTTCTCTTCTTTCAAACTGTTGCCCCATTTATACAAAGGAATGATTCATCCTTGTATGGAGTACTCCCCTCAAATCTGAGATGGTTACTTACCCGGACAGAATTGAATCAAAAGCAGTCTGACTTTTAACTCCCCTAAGCTAACTTCAAAACTTGACCCACATGCTCAATGCTGCAATGTTCACTTTTCTTCTCCTATTGTTATTACTTTGGTTTTTGCTCTCAAGAGATGGCTGCTTGTGTGCCCCACCACCAGCTAGACCACACAATACTTGGTATGCTGCAGCATCACATGATTACTGTAGGGGCCGTTGGCAACTCAAGAGTGTTCCATTTTGATAACCGTTTCTTTCCATACCTCAAAGCTTTGGAACTCTCTACGCTCTCATGACCTGGCATATTTTAAAAGACATTTTTTCACTTCCTCCAAAATTCATATATACTTTCCCTTGTCTCTTCTTTTTCCCTTTCATTAACTTCTCTATACAGTAAACCCTCGATTTAACGGACAAATAGGGGGAAGGGTTGTCCATTAATGCCGAACGTCCGTTAAATCGAATGTAACCTGTATGAGCCATTTTTTAATACAATATACAGTAATACAATATACAGTTCACACTTTTTCTTTTAACTCCTCTATCACCTGATGCCATTTTAAATTGTAAGGATTTCAAAATTATTTAATAAATAAAGTCACAATTCTCTGTATACAAACTGACCGCATGATAGCTTGAGGCAGACTGAGACCGAAACAAAGCGAATATACCTCATGCTACTAAAAACAAGTGCGATATGAAATGCGCATGGTGCGGCATTTGAGATTTTTTTTTATTATTATTATTAATCAATGCATTATTATCTGCCCTGTCCGTTAAATCTGAAATCCGTTATAACAGAGTCCGTTAAATTGAGGGTTTACTGTATTTCAATTAAGGAGCGGCCTTGATGTGGACTACTGTCAGTGACTGGAGCCTCAAAAAAAATTTCAGCATAATTTTAAGGAAAACAGGTCACATGAAAATAAATCTCTTAGATTTCAAAGGGAGTGAGTTCTGTCTAAAAAAAAAGGGAAGGTTAGGTGGACTGTTTGTATCTGGACTGCCAGAAAGCATTTGACACCGTACCACAGAGGACTTGATCAGCACCAGGTGGCAATAAGGGGGGAAACTCCCTTACCAGACAGATTACCTCAGTGGAAGAGAACAAAGGATGCATGTTAGAGGAGCATCCTCCAAAAGGGTTGAGAAGACCAGTGGCCTACCACAGGGTTCTGTTCTAGGACCATTAATCTTCTTGATCCACACAAATGATTTGCCTGAAGGTATGGTTTCCTACCTGAGTATGTTTGTAGATGATGCAAAGGTCATGAGAGAAATGAAAGGCAAGGTGAATTACAGCAACTTACTAGGGACCTAAAGAGACTCCAAAGCTGGTTTGATATATATTTGATGAAATTCACCCAAGCATGTGTTAAAAAATAAGGATAGGACAGAGTGAAAGAAGGCCTCAATATGATTATCATTTAGCAGGAAATAAGCTTTGACAATGTGTGTGTTTGAGAAGCTGGACCAACTATCACCAGAGTCCCATATTTGAGAATAGCTTTGGAGACTAATGATCAACAAGCATATATTAGAATAGCTATCAAGTATATGGATAAGGAAATATTTTGCAAGCTGTTCATGTCCTACATAAGGCCAAAACTAGAATATGCTTTTCTTGTTTGGTTACCACATCTAAAAAAGCTAAAAGAGCTAAATGAGAAGGTCCAGAGAGTGTAACAAAGATGGTACCAGAATTAAGACAGCTGAATTACAAGTTAAGGATAGAGGCTTTAAATTTGCCCATCCTAGAAAAGAAAAGTGAGGGTTGACCTGATCACACCCTTTAGCTTTTTAACCAGATTGATGACACAGACAGTGAACTTTTCTTTCAAATTCTTTCACCTACTCGTAATAGTTCATATGTCCCACACCAACACTTTTGCTTGTGAAGTGTTTCTAAATTCTCTGTTACTTATCTATTTGACTGCTGACCATTCAACACAGCTATTTTCATCTTGGCTCAACTGTATCTTTTTGAAAATTTTCCCTACAATGCTACTCATTATCAAGTTTGAAAATACTATCTTAACAACATGCTTCTTGAATTCAAGTTTCTCATCTTACATCTAGATCTCTGATGTTTTCTTCACTGTCTATTTCTTTCCATGTTGCACCTTCTGACGAATACACCGATACATCATGACTTAATATACTTAAATCTTAATCAATAATTTCCATCAAGTTTTCTTCTCCCATTGTAGATTGCATCCAGTTCTTCTTAGCAGTTTTTCTTATCTTCTGATCCTATTGTCTTACTTAACAATATTTCATCTGCAAAAATCCCAAACTATACTCTCCTTTACATCCCTCTTTTGGGACTTTATGGTGGATGACAGGCTCTGATTCGATGCATTATACATGAAAGCTACAGTGTGGATGTGTACAAATGAGGTCATTATTCATCTAGATAGGGCAAGAGAAGCAATTGTGTTTAAAAAATGGTAAGAAAATTGAAAAACCTATTCTCTCCAAAATGGTGTCCCATAAGCATGAGATATATTCTTTATGAATATAAGGGTCAGGACCTTCCAACCTCAGTATTTCTAGTAAAAAAGCACTAGCCTTCACCCATCCTTTGCTGACCACTTACTCATGATCAAAGCAGCTTGCTCATGTCAGGTCCATACACAGCCAATATGCAACCCAACGAGGCTGATGTCATTGACTTCCTTACAACCAGCATATTTCATCTCACAATTCACAAACTGCAGATGCAAAACACCAAGAAGTCACAGCAGATATAGAAAAAGGTTTTTCAAAAGATGACAGGAAGGTAGGGCAGGGTGCAAAAACCAGGAATGCTCACAGGACACCATCTCAGATGAAAAAGATTTTTCAATTTTTAAAATTTACATTTCTATCCTCTGCAATCTGCCCCATGAACATGAGAACATACCCACAGGAAGAAGAAAAAATTTCAGACAAGGTCAGACCCAAAATTGAAAAAATCCTTCACTGATAATCTGATAGCATATTGCAATCTGACTCTCCTGAAGGAGGAATCACCTGCACTGCAAAGCAAAACCATAACACCTAAACTAAGTTATCATCTGACAAAGGAGAAAGATGAATATCAAAAACCCCTCTTGTTGATTACCTCAAATGAAAAGTTTCTGTTGAAGGCCATGGCAAAAGGCCACCTTTCTCTCTTAACAAGCTCTAACATAAAGTCCAGGTTGATCCCATCAAAGAAGTTCTAAATACATGTAGAGATATTCCTCGCCAAAAACTAGTCCCCTTAATAATCTCTGGAGAAGTCCAAAACATCACTAAGAGATTTAACTGGGCATTTGGCATGATGCTCTGTTGAAGTATTCCAAGACTCCATTGCCGTGGCTACCCCATTGAGGGAGTTACAGTTGGGAACAGGCGTCAGAGATATAGATAGATGGATAACAAGAGAGCTACCCATCCCTTGCTTTATGTGAGGGTTATGTTGAGCAAAAACCTCACAACAGGAGAAATCACATTTAGCAAACCAATAAACAGAGAAAAATCGGATGCGTGCAGCAACTTTGTGGTCAGCACTGGAGGATTCTTACCTTACCTTCAGGTTATGTAACTTCTGTCATCAAATAAACTTATCTAGCCATCCTTTACTTGCTAGCAATGGCTCTGGCTCAGCTATAATGTCTTTACATAAATGATCATACATCTTAAGAGCTTTAGACCTCTGCAGGAGGTTAATAAGGCTGCATTTCTTTTTCATCTCGTGCTCTGTGTATAATGAAAGCATATGCTCCATCTTCTCCATATGTAGATTTCTAACCTTTGTCGTTACCTTGGCAGACAGAGGAGTACAGAGGAGTAAAGTGGACCACAATACTTCAAATTTTCTCTGCATTCCTCATGTTACAGACTGTAGATTCACCCAGGTTGTTATTATACCCAAGCACTGACGCTCCCTCACTAGCATTAGCACATCATAAGATTTCTAACTTCATTTCTAAGGTCAGCGTTAACCGCTGGTTCTGGGGTAAGAGAAGATGTTGCTGGATGCCATATTAACAAACATATACACAGCGGGCTGTAAGAAAATCATCTAAATCGCACCAGTAGCATAAATCCGCACACAAACGTGGCAAGTGAGAGACAGACCCGCTGGCGGGAATATGGTGCACTCCACCCAGGACCCACGCTTACTCCAACCGCCTACCCTTACCGAAGTTTTGGCTCACTTTCTAATGCGCTTACACTCCCTCACTAGCTTCAGCATGTAGTAAGATTTCTAGCTTCATTTCTAAAGTCAGGGAGGTTTTCTTCCATCGACTGCTGGTTCTGGGGTAGGACAAGATGTTGCTGGACCTTTCGATGACATATCAAGAAACATAAACAAAGCGGGTTGCAGGAAAATCACATTAGCAGGTAGACACGATGTTGCTGGACATTTTGATGCCATATTAAGAAAGATAAACAGAGCAGGTTGCAGGAAAAATCACATTAGCAGGTATACCCAAATTGCACAAGTAGCACAGATCTACACACAACAGTGGAAACTGCAAGACTGACCTGCTGGCGGGAACATCGCGTGCTACACTCATGACTCATGCTTACTCAAGCTGCCAACCCTCACTGGAGTTTTGGCACACCTACCATGCTGACACTCTCACACCAGCATCAGCACATCATAGGATTTCTAGTTTCATTTCTACGGTCAGAGAGGTTCTCTTCTGTTTAACTGCTGGCTCTGGGGTATAAGATGATGTTGCTGGATGTTTGGATGCTATATTAACAAACACAACGGTTTGCAGGAAAATCAAATATAGCAGGCATACACGAATAGCACTAGTAGCACTGGTGGGAACATGGCGCACTCTAACCAGGACTCACACTTACTCCACCCACCAACCCTCACTGAAGTTTTGGTGTACTTTCTATTGCACACACCAGCAAAGTAGTAAATTTTGACCACATAAAAAGTGGGACTGGTAGAAGTAGGTTCCTTGTATAATAGCGAAATCGCATATAATGAACCTACATAGAGCCAGGACTGCATGTATTTCTAAGTCAAATTTTCTTTCTTTGCCAAAAATCTAGGGTTTGGGTTATCTTAACCCAAAAGATATTTTCATCAAAGACAAGAAGACATAGCATGTAACTCATTAACTCTCCTCCTAGAGCCTATGGCTATATGGAGGAGTTTTCATAAGACCTTGAAGAGGTAAACTACAAGAAAAACTATAAGATTGTATAAAGTCTTAAGAGTTTTGGAAAGCTCCCACTCGTGCTGCATAGAAGCATGCAGTCTCCTCAGAGAAAAAGACTAGGGAAGTTTACTGATACAAGGCCTATCCGATTGATACAAAAAACCACTAGATGTTAACAAATGGCTTCAGTCATGTATTGTTTCCCAGATCAGTTAGTACTGTTGGTACATTTATTTTACATAAAAAACAGGATATAAATGCACGTTCAGGTCTCTTGAGCTGAGGAAACATAGAAACTGACTATATCTTTGATGTATTACGTCATATATTATAAATGTCTATAATCAGAAACTTGTATCCATCTCATAACAATATATCGAAGAAAAATATTATCGTCACCGAAAATGTTTTCTCACATAATGGTTGGGACCGCATCCAGATGACGAGGAGTTTAGCTGTGAATGTCTTGGTTGGTGTTTGGAGACGAGAAGTTGGAGGAGATAATGATCATACATACAATGGGTCTCCAGTGATCACAATTTTTTATATGATTCGTGATCATTTTGATGTTGGTTGTTTTGGTGAGCGTCAGTCAGTGATAAAGATCACACACACACACACACACACACACACACACACACACACACAGATTGATAGATAGATAGATATAAACATAGATGAATGGATAGATAGATACTTATATCTCTAATATGACCGTCTTGTCTTGGGGAAACGTTCTGTCAAGTTGCTTTCCTTACTATAATTCTCGGAAGACTCAACTATTTCAATACATCTCGAAGAAGTCGTTCTTTTTTCGGTCCTCTTCTTATCTCTCGCAACGCATTTTCAATGTCTATGTATATCACGCCGCTATATTTAACCCATTCATACATTCGGTGCTTATATCAATACACAAAAAACATCAAAATTCAAGCAACAAACATCCCTACCTGCATCACAATCACTGGTTGTATTCAACATTCAAAATCAACATTACCTCTCCACGTTCTTACTATACTAGCTATAATCAGATGCCTAATTACTACTACAATTATTCATTAGTGTGATTCGATATTGCTGAAAAAGTGTGTACTTTGTAAGCCAACTCTAAATGCTGTGTACGCCCGTTGTGGATGTACCTTTAGCTGGGTAGCTGCGTGTACTGAAATCTCCTTGCAAGTGCAAACTGCAAATTGATGTTTATTGTGTGTGTTGTTCCTCAGCTATTCAAGGTTATTTTCTCTGCTGCTACAAATATATGTATATAGAAATATGGACAATATAGTTCACACACACACATTTCTCTTAGGTCATTAATACTACAGACGTAAAGTATATATTCACGTTCAGGCTAAGACATATTGAAAAAGTTTAAAGTGACTGAGGTTTTTAGATACAAAAGAGCGTGAAAGAGAAGTGGTATATTATGACTCAGAGATCACATGTGTGGAGGTGAGGTGTGTTTACCTACCTAAGAGGAGCGAGTGTTCTAAGCCCAGGAATAATACCTGTATCTCCCGGTTAACCTCAACACACTTGCTCTAATAATTCGCACCTGAATGTTGACTGTGGTTCGTAAACGCACCTGTGGTTGGCAACTGTTTCAATATATTTTTTTCTTAACCCTAATCTGACAACAGTTTCAATTTTGTTTTTCCCTGTACGATTTGTCGTATCTTCGATGATCGATTTATTTTCTTACTTATAAATTACTTATATTGACTTAGAATTAAGTTAAAGTAATCTCATCCCTCATTATGATACTTAACTATAAGTGAACTACATCTTAATTACACTTGCAAACACTGTTGATCGTTAGTCTAATGATTCTTAAATTGCAATTTATTGGGAGTCTGTGGTAGCCAATGTCCGCGCTATCGCTTGGTGTGGTGAACTCTCTTGCGGAAGAGCTCATGTCTACCTCACCGTCTCGTTAAACATGTCGGCCACCATCACTTACGGAGGTCCATAGTGCTTGCAGTTTCCAGCGGAATGTTCTCGTCCAGCCTTGGCCATCTGTAGCCTCAGGAACACTCGGGATCTGCAATAACAGGTGTCTCTGGTTCCCTCCCATGATGTGCTGCACACGGCATCGTCTGCAAGAGGGACGAGTTGCAACGTCAGACTGTATACAGGCTTCATGACTCCATCTCTCCTAATGCTTCCTGCCTTGTCCCTAGGGAATGTTGCTGACTCGAAGCCTGCCATGGGTAGCGCTTGAACTCCTCAAACCCATCCAATACATTTTGGGAATAGATTTCGAGAGTCTCCGAGACTTGCAAGGACGAACCATCATTTGGATTGTCCACAGTGGTTTGATCTTTCCAGTGTCTCTTTGAGGACATCATGGCTTTATAGCTATTGGGGGGAACAGAGAGGCAGTAAAGGTGTATAGAGCTCATGTAAACATCCATCAGTGATTTACCTGCTGTAATAATCTTCCCCATGCCTTTATCCTGCCTCATGTGAGATCATAAGATTTTCCTCGTGAGCGGATAATGCCGTAGAGTAGAGTAGAAGAAGAAGAAGAAGAAGAAGATGAACAAGAAGTATGTTATTATTTTCAGTTCAGATA
>JAUTYZ010074746.1:0-11929 GCA_032273725.1 Panulirus interruptus | reverse complement strand
AAATGCTGTCCTATCAGAGTTGATAATGGGTTCTCAAACCTGGTAATGACCTGTGAGAGACCCAGGTATGACCTGTTAGACCCAGGTGTGACTTGTTGCACCCAGGTATGGCAAATTAAACCTGGTTATGACCTGCTAGATGCAAGTTATGACCTGTCACAGCTAACATTGACATGTCACACCTATGGATGAGACCTGTCACACCTGATAATGGGCTCTCAGGTCAACTGATGACCTGTCACACCTGTTGATGATGTCACACCTGTCACATCTGTTGATGGTATCACACCTATTGATGGTGTTACATCTGTTGTCAATATCTTAAGAGTTGATGGTGTCACACCTGTTTAATGTCACACCTGTTGATGGTGTCGCACATGTTCGATGACGTCGCACCTATTGATGGAGTCACAACTGTTGATGTTGTCGCACCTACTGATGATGTCACACCTGTTGATGTTATTACAGCTGTTGATGTTGTGGAACCCATTGATGTTATCGTGACTACGGACGGTATAATACCTATTGGTAATGAGGATGACAGTGTCAAACCTTCTGGTATGGCACCTATTGATGATGTCGCACCTATTGATGGTGTCACACTTATTGTTGGTGTCACATCTATTGATGGTGTCACATCTATTGATGGTGTCACATCTATTGGTGCTGTTTATATTGGTAGTGTCAGACCTATTGATGGTCCCACATCAACTGATAGTGTCATGCCTAACTATGTCATACCAATTTGTCTTACACCTGTTGATGGCTTGACACCTACTGGTGGTGTCATATAGAGTTATACCTGTGGGCAGTAATGCACCTATTGATATTGACAGATTTATTGAGAGTGTCACATACATGTTGTGTCATATAATAATGTTGTACTTATTGATGACGCGAGACTTACTAATGATTCAAGACCCTTTGATGGTGTCAGATCTATGATGATGTTGCACCTATTGATGAGGTTTCACCTATTGATGGTGTCAAACTCATGATGGTGCGGCACCTATTGATGATGTTACACCTGTTGATGGCTCTAACACATACTGATGGTGTCATAATCAGTGTCAGTATGACATGACACCTACTGATGGTATGACACCCATTGATGGTGTCATAACTATGAGTGTGTCATACTTCCTGATGATGCTACACCTGGCTGTGTCAAGCCTACGACTGTGTCAAACCTGTGTCACACCAATTGATAGTATGGTGTCAATTGATGATGGTGCACCTATTGATGGCGTCGCTCATACTAAGTGTGTTTCATCTAGTGATGGAGTCCATCCTACTGATCTCACACTGATGGTTTCTTATCTCATTCGTAGCAGTTTCTTTATCATACTTCCTCATTGCTCTCAGTCTCATGAACAGTTCTTATTTGTTTATCTGCACCATTATGATCGTGGTCACTCATCGCCAAGTGAAAAATAATCTTATTCAAAGGAATTTTTGCATTACAGGTGTGTGTTGAGCCGGATGACCTCGAAGGTTGGGGTGGGGGAGTTAGGGAGAAGCAGGTGAGTGCTGGGGAAAGGGAGAGGGAGGGAGGGAGGGAGAGAGGAAAGAAAGAAGGAAGCCTTTTAGGTGAAGGTAACTACGCTGGCTCCACACACCTCACTCCCAACCAGCTGGTGGTGACAGCCAGAGCACACCTTCAGGAGCAGCACCTACGCCAGCTAGACCCCTGGCGGAAGCTGGTTCAACTACTCTAGGATAACAGAAAATAAAAGTGAAGATAAAGAAAAGGAAAAATTTGGTAACTACTCCTTTTGATGAAGATCTTTCGTGATTGATTAGTGTACAGAGGAAGTAGTTCAGAAAGCTTGAAGGACTACTAAGGAAGCAGTTTGCTATGAAAGTGCAGAAAAATCACATGATTTTGCTCGTCAGAGATGTGAAAGAAAGCTAAGTCCGTCGCTCACATACACTTCAAAGTCTAGAGGAACAGATACTTGTGCCGTGTTAAAGTTGGACTCCCAAGCAGTATAGAAATATGTTATAATGACACTGAACTGAAAGGTGGAGGGAATCTTTATTGTGGCACCTGTTCACGTAAAGTGACATCGGTGTCCTGGCAGAAGCGTGTGTGTGTGTGTGTGTGTGTGTGTGTAGCAGGAGGAGCTGAAGACAGAAGACCCTCCCCTCGGCGGAGGTATCGAGCTGCCCTTTGCCAGCCGCTGGGTTAACTAGCTCCCCTTCAGGTAACGTTCATCTCAAACATCTTTCTTATTCTTAAAGTTTCTGAATACAGGATGGTACCGGACGACTACCATTCCTTATTTTTGGTATGATATGGATACAGTAAACCTTCACAGTCACGAACCCTCACAGTTACTTTTGTCAAATCAGTCACATAAGACATCGTATGGACGATGGTGCATAAATCAAGAAGTGGAACTCCATTCTTTTGGTAGAAAGGTTGACACTTTTACCACTATGAACGTTACAGAGTTAGGAGAGAGAGGCTTATGCTAGTAGGAGATAGGGGGGTCAGGGTTCGACTCCCTTCATGTCCTCCGTCAGGATCTCCGTCATATCTCAGTCCTGTTTCGTCCTTAGCACGCCTCC
Organism: Panulirus interruptus; assembly: GCA_032273725.1. Taxonomy (NCBI): domain Eukaryota; kingdom Metazoa; phylum Arthropoda; class Malacostraca; order Decapoda; family Palinuridae; genus Panulirus; species Panulirus interruptus. The sequence continues at coordinate 9,355 of JAUTYZ010074746.1, read as the reverse complement.
AGCAGCCATCAGGCACGATAGACTCAAAAACATCCCCTCTTCCAACAGCTCTCACTCCTATATCCAGACCCATCCCCTCTTCCAGCAGCTCTCACTCCTGTAACCGAACCTCTCCCTTCTCCCAGCACCTTGCGAGGAATCCACACGTGTTTAATACCGTCATGGGTCACTTCGCTATACACCTTAAACAAAAAAGAATGTTCACAGTAAAATATTTCTTTAAACTGTAATAAAAAAAAGAGAAAACCCATTTATCTCCACTGATAATCAGCTGCCATCGGAGTGGATAACTTGAGAGGATGGGATCCCTTTAAGGTGTTGTTTCCCTGCGTACTTAGTGTTGGACATACGATTCGAACCCTTAATTCCCACGTGCCATAGCCAATACCCTTTACCACTCTGCCCACTGAGGCTGTGCTTGGTCTTTGAACTTAAGCAGGAGATGCTTTCTTGAGTTGAAATATTTTCTAATACTTTTTTTTTTCTCTTTTATCTTTCTGTAGATGCGCTAACATGCTACAATTTATATATATGTATATAGAGGAGTGGGAGGCGATCAGGTGTTGGTGTTGTGTGAGGTAGGGACCTTGGGGTCAGGACACAGGGAATATTCTGCCTTCCCGCTGAGTTCCTCTTGTTTGTTGAACACTGATTTAAATAGACTTCTTTTTTTCTTAGACAAACCCGTGAAACTTTGATATCATTTACACATATAAACTAAAGTCATTAGATGCTTCCCATAGCTGCATTTGATGTTTGTGTTCGTAGACCTATGTATATATGTGTTATCATAACATATGTAACTATGTGTTATCATAACATATGTATATATGTGTTATCACAACATATGTATATATGTGTTGTCATAACCTGTTTGTACATATGGGAAGGGGCTCCGCCTCCTATCATTGTATTCAACTAAGTTGTTTTTCCTCCACAGAAGAGTTTGCCCCTAAGATGCCCTACATTTCCCGTAATGAACCCTACATTTCCCCTCATCTACGCACCCGTCTCCACACCCACCGATCTATCATCGTCAGGTGGAAAGATAATGCCCCAGATACCGCTATATTAAGTATAAGTAATCCATAGCTAACAAACAGGTCTTCCAAATCCATTACTTATTTCTGTGGTGCTCCGAAACTTGCACAGATACCAGCCATCAGGACGCTTCGGAGCTGTACTTGAGGCAAGCTGTTTACAGCACATGGAATATGTGTGTGTAGGTATGTCTGTATATATGAATTCATATGTACCGACGATCGTGCATGTAAAAATGCATTAGTGTGTGTGGTCAATGACCCCCAAGAAATGTAATGCTTGAGTGAATTGTTTTATAATAAAAGTAACCCTCTAGTAATTACCAATACCCTGCATATCTTCCGACAGGGATCAAATTCTGCGCCCTCAGACCTTGGCTAACGCGTACTCGTAACGCCAGAAGAACTCCACACGACCAATAGTTTTGCCAATTAGCGTCGGATCCGCATGCTGGCGGCGAACGCGACATTCCTGCTCGTCCGGGTAAAAACTGTCTCGCGTAATACATATCGCCAGTCTTATGGCAGTACGTGGGACACTGGCTTCACACATTTACACACACACACACACACACACACACCACTAAATGCAGGATAAAGGATTCCCTGCGGAGGAGGGCGGGAGAGGCCCCTCATGCTTGAGGTAGGGAGTGCAGGAGGAAAGTCGAAGACGTGAGCGGCTGCTTCGTGTGAGTGTCTTGCGCGGCCGCGTCCCGGGGTGAAGTCGGGTGTGCGTGACAAAGGCTTTACCGTGCGTGAGGACGTTGCTTGATCAAGGGCGTCCTTCCGTAGCTGAGCGGTGGCGTGCGACAAGCTGTCCCTAGGGCGGGAGGGAGTTGAGTAAACGACGGTGACGTGTGAACGGTTCGGGTGCAGCAGCGGCAGCAGCAGCAGCAGCAGCTGGGCCATACGTAGACTGCGTGTGAACACCGCAGCGGCCAGCAGGACTCAGCACCTGGGCCCCACACACCACACACAAACAGGTTCCCGGAGCCAGCCACCTGCCGTACTCTCCTCCGTTGGTATTCCCTCGGCCACTCCCGCCACACACACACACACACATACACACACACACACCCTCCCCAGCATAGTAATGAGAAGAGCTTTAACAACGGCAAAGATAATGCTGGATCGTTTTGGGCCGCGCGTTATCAGATAGTTGGGCATAAAGAGGTGAAGGATACTGGACGTTTATGTTGATACATATTTTAAAAGGATTCTAAGTGAGGATGTTTTTGTATCTACGTTTTTGCCCGTACATGGCAAAGGAAAGGAAGGATCCTTTGGCTCGCTCGAGTCAGGACTCTGCCTGCCTTGTTGAAACGATCACAGTCCTGGACCAATAAAGCAATCCAGTAGACCAGCCTCCTCACGTCATGCACTTGAACAGCGGACCAGGTTCCTCACACTAGATCATCATCCTCACATCAAGCACTTGAACAGTGGACCAGCCTCGTCAAATCAAGCCCTTGTGAACACTGGACCATCTTCCTCGCATCAAGCACTTGACCGGTATAAAAGTCTCTTGAACTAGTGTTCGCGTCTCTCTCGTTTGCCACCGCCACAAGGGCTGTGTGGGTACAGCGACGACACACCAGCACCACCACCAGCCGACACATCCATTACCCGCCTCGTATCTTACTTTATCATCGCCATGAGAAATACGCCCGCCTCGAGACATGGCAACATGCTGCCTGCCACTGATAACCTCCCTAAACCTCGAAGATTTCTCTATATTTCCCTGCACTGTAATGTACGTGTTGGAGTACTGCGAGAGAGGATATTCCATAGTACTGTCTACTGACACCAGTAGCGAAGGTTGGAGTGAGAAATAGCATTAATCTAATGCCAACGTTTTACCAAATGTCAGAGTAATGTTTCTCGCTAATGGCCGTGTCATGTAGCTAACCTTGGGATAGAATTTATTATTTGTAATTAAGATTAGCATGTTAGTATACCTTCATATGAACAAAAACTTATCTAGATATACTTGACTGTGGTCAGAGTCTGGCGGTGCCATCCCCTGCCAGGTGCTGCAGCCCAGACCTGCACAGCAACACCATGACCGCACACACCCACCCACCCACCACCCACCACCCCGCACAGCGACGCCCACCACACCCACCACCCCGCACAGCGACACCCACCACCCCGCACAGCGACAGGACCACGCCCTCCACTCCGCACTTATGTTTAAGATTAGTCTATGCTTGTGAATGCATTTTTAGTTCCGAAACATGTCGGTTTTCATGTCATGTCCTTGTGGGTGTGTGTGTTTTTTTCATATATATAATCTATCAATTGTTTTTATTTGGTTTCCATTTTCTGATTGTGTTTGTTCAGGCCCGCCAGTTGTTACCGTGTTCAGTCTTATAGTGCGTCTGCACGCGTCAGTATTTGTTTTTTTTTTCTATGTTAGCTGAGACGGCGCGGGCAGCTGACGCCCCAATCAAGGCCCTTCGGATTAGCTCATCAAACACGACGGTATGACCCTTGCTTGGATCGTGCCTTTGACCTCTGACCTAACCATTAAGGGTCAGGACCCGACACCGATCCCGCCCACCGTCACCCAGGGGCTCCAGTGTGTGTGCGTGTGAGTTTGAGTTTCAATACTTTATTCCTTGATAGAGGAATCGGGATCCTAGTGCTGTCACTAGGTACCCCTGTCCCTGTGCGTGTGTGTGTGTGTGTAAGCCAGCGAGACGCCGTAAAGATAAGCGTTATCAGGAAGTAAGTTAGGTAAGGAAGGTTGAGGTCAGGTCATGACAGGTGGTGGAGAGCCGATAACCCCACCACCACGCTGCAGTGACCTGACCCAAAGATTGTTAACCCTCCACTGTTGTAGGCAAGGTTGTAGGAGGTCGTCAAGATATATGTTAGGATGTTTGTGTTCCCTATTCACGCACGTGCTGCATAATGCACGCGCTTAAGTGTGTGGCCCATTGCACTCACGTGTTGCAGAAGGCACGCACGCGCCTCTGAGATGGACTGGCTTTTAAGTCATCATGACCAATCGGTGAAATCGTGTTTTATTATCCGTAGAGTTGATTGGCACTTTTTTTTTTTCGAATTGTTTGTGTATAAAAATGGAAAATTTGATATGAATTTGTGAGTCCCCTGTGGTCGAGCAAGACTTGGCAGCCATCGTGTCAGTAGATCCCTCTTCTAAACTACGTACCTTCCTCCGTCAGTGTGGAGTCAAATCTCTCATTCGTCTTCCTCATCAAAGTCGCTCTTCCAGATCGACATAATGTTGCATGGATGAACGATTTATCAAATATCTGTTAATGAATATCGTCAATCGTTTACGAGATGGAAATTACGAGCGAGTGTTGAGTGAGGACCAACACCTGCTTGTTGGTGTGGGGCTCCGAAGTCAACTGTCTCCTCCTCCAGTAACCCAGGTCCTCGCTACCCTTACCACGCCAACCCTGCCAGTTTAGTGGAATTTCGTTACAGATACTAATAGATAGTTATTTTGCTTCCACACACAAATAAAGATAATCTGAAGCGTCCTACATACACGATGCAAGACCTTGTCTTCATTGGAACCTTACGGGTGTACAGTCCAGCATCTGTACGACCTGACATTCATTATCACCTGCCCTCATCTGTTGCCGGTGTGGCAGGTAAGCCCGTCAGTTTCGTGTTGTTATGGCCCCTGTTGATGGCCAGGCTGGTGTAGCGAGCCGACCACAGATGGAGCTGATAATTTTCACTAGTTTGACGCGCCTTGAGAATAGGAAGATGGACCCACGTCCCAGAGCACTGAGGCGCGAGCCTGTACCTAGGATAACACTCGGTGGTGGTGAGAGTGTGGTGAGAGGGCACAGGACCTGGTGACTGGTGAGTGCGTGGGATGATGGGGTGGACGACACGACAGGGTCAGCATGGAGGACCTTGGTCAATGTTCGCCTCGGGAACATGTTTTAACAGCACGAACTCCGCTCCCCACCCACCGCAGCGACCTGTCGCAGACTATCCCAGTAATATTTCCTACTTTTATGTGGACATTTTAATGATTATGTAGCAGGCAAGGTGTCGTGTCTAAATTGGAGGCTTGACCTCTGTATACCCAGGGCAAGGAAACATCTGCTGCTTCTAATAAAGGATGGGGAACCCTGCTGAAACACATGGAGATCATGGCAGGCAAGGTCTGTAGTTGGTGGCCGTCCTGTGCTGCGGTAGGAACTACTGCCTGTGAACAGTCAGTGAGGGATAGACACCTATAGACTTCCTGTAGACAGATGATAGGTTTAGCATTATGTTACAGGCTGAGTCGAGAATCTGAAGGGTCAGTTCGGTAGAGACAGGTGGTCGGGATGTCGTCTTTAAGATGCCACAGCTTGAATGTTAGCATCCATCACATCACCCGGGAGTGTTGCTCGTTACAAGGGAACTGAACAACATACTTGCACAATTCCTTATCCTGATGGGTCTTCAACAGTATCTCGTATGAATTGTATCCAATTAAAGCATTACAGTTCTGACATGTGTCGAGTGGTGGAAATTCTTTTTGCTAGGGTTAATGGTGGAGTGTTTGCAAGCTCTGTGGACTGGCAGGCTTCACTACGCCTTAGTGACCGCAGACACTGCTAGCAGTGTGGCCTGAGGTCCTGGCACGAAGACATGCCATCATTACCGACTGTAAAAATGGAAATTACCTGTGAGTTTGCTTTCGAGGTAAACTAATTTATTCTCATCCTTTAGGGCACACAAACAGTTGATACGTTTTACAGAAGTGTTCGGATCTACTTTAAGAATTGAATCACCGTCTGTTGTGTCTGGAAGTCACTGGAACAACAACAGAGCCGTAAATATAAGGGGCTGACAACAGCTTCGAGAAGTCCAGGGGTGGCGGTGTGGTCGGCGAGGCTGTGGGTGGTCGGCCACACAGTAACCACCCGAAGATTTGTGGTATAGTGCCGCCGGTGTAAAACGCCTCTTCCTAAGCCCTCAAAGTGGGGCTGTTACGGCTGTTGCTTTGTTGAGTGAGTGTTGGGCAGCCAGCCGGGTGTCAGGCGGGTCAGGTGTGGCCTCCCACAGGCTTCAGTTAGCGTTGGGTGGCCAGCCGGGTGTCATATGGGCCAGATGTGGCCTCCCAGTGGGTTGAGAGAATGTTGGGTGGCCAGCCGAGTGTCAGGGAGGCCAGTCGGGTGTCAGGGTGGCCAGCCGGGTGTTAGGGAGGCCAGTCGGGTGTTAGGGAGGCCAGCCGGGTGTCAGGGAGGCCAGCCGGGTGTCAGGGAGGGCAGGTGTGGCCTCCCAGGGTGAACTATACCGCCTCCCTCACGGTTACACAACCACTCTAAAACACTCTCGTTCCTTTCACGTTTCTACTCAATTTGCAGAGATAATTCCTGATGCGTATACATATGTTCTGTCAGTGTTGTCCACCGGCGCAGGGGTATAAAGCCCTACTGTGGTACGGTGTGTTTCCCATGCTGGCCAGGCTTGGCGTAAGAGCTGCCAACTTGCGAGGCGCGGGCCGGTACCCAGCATGGTTGGCTGGCTGGCTACCTCAGCTGTATGGTTCGCCAGGGGACGTGGCCTTATTACCACTTCATATGTTTCCGGCATTTTCATCATCATTATCTACCTCCTCATAGTATTATTTACCTCCTCATAGGATTCGTCTAATTCTCTATATGTAATATTTTTTTCCGCTCACACTTCCCGCCGTAGCGAAGTAACATCAGGAACCTGGCTTATGCTGGTGTGTGTGTGTGTGTGTGTGTGTGTGTGTGTGTGTGTGTACATACTACATAGGAGTTGCAGGAGCCCCAGTAAAGGTTATATGATAATGATAAAGTAATTGAAGTCCTCTCTTTTTTCGCTCCCTAACGATTAGGAACAACTAGATGAACACCTAACAAGAATTCCTAATATTGACGAACACTCCCCTTGTAACCTTTTTTTTTTCTCTGAACCTTCCACTATAGATATACTGTTTCTGCAACCTTAGAATCTCCAGATCATACTGTCTTTTCTGTCCCTTCGGATGGCACGTCCATTCCATATTCCTCTGTCGAAACGCTTAGTATGGCCCGTTAAAAGGGCTCAGTGTTCTTCTTTGCACAGGTTTTACGCTAACTTTCCTTGGGACTAGGCCTGCTTTGCCGGCCGGAACACCTCCGGCTGTGCTGACCGTATAGCGGAGGATATCTTAGGTGGATATTCCTATCTCTGCCCTGTTAAACCTTTAATACTTTCATTTATGGGATGACCTCTCTTGCTGTAGTGCCTGTCGCATCAGGGCCAAAGCGGATCGGGCCATGAAATTCCTCCCTGCTGATTCTCCTGCATTCATTTCCGCTCAATTATTACTTCAGAGCTGAAATTTGTAGAATACAGCGCGCTTGCGAGAAAAATAGTGTTAATGAATTATTCTTCAACCGATTAGTCTCTCTGGTCCTTAACCAAAAGCATTTGAAACAGCTTCTGTAATTCAGCTTTTCTTCCTCTCTCCGACCTATATAATCTAGAGCTAACTTTCTGATTTGTAAAGCCTCTATTTTTGGCACCTTTTTTCCCATTTTACCCATCATGAATGGGTTGATTTATCGATCAGTATACCAGCTGACTTACTAGGTCAAAGTCAAATTGCTTTAGGTGGAATATCTGTCGCACTGAAAACAAATAAAGAAAACAATTGGTGTCAAACAGCGAAGCTGTAAGAATTAAATATATTTTGTAAGAGTTACCGGTGTCCATATTCTTTCTAGCAGTATATCAGAGAAAACAAGAGTACGACAAATTTTCAAGCCAGACTGTTTTAATTTTCTAACCTTGGCGCTTAGAGATAGAATATAAGATGTGAAATGTAAGGGAATAAATGTAGTAGTCACGAGGCACTTAGGAGCTTGGAGAAAGTATAGTGAGAATGTAAAAACGACCAAAAAAATTAAAGTAATAAGTAGAATATAAATCTTTTCCATGAATAATAAGGGAGATATTGGGTAGAAAAAAATAAAGGGAGGAAATATTAGTAAGAGGGAATGAGCCGGGGACATCATTGTTTGGGCGTGGTTTGTTACGGGTGTCAGTATTGCTTTTGTATATTTCGCTGGTGTTTAACTGTTCGGTTATGTGTTAATTTCCATATATGTGTGTGTGTCTCGCATCCCCACCTCCCTCGTCAAGAGGAGAGGCTGATTTATGTCGGCAGACGTAGTAAAGATACGTTCAGTGAGTCATTATTATTACCATTATCATTATTATTAGTATTATTATTATTATGAGAATCTGAAGGACATAACGCTGCTTATGGACAGATATATACATATATATCAATTTCGGTGAAAAGTGGATCAGGGTATGAATCGTGAATTCTGTTGAATATACTTTTAAAACAGGCGAAGCCCCGAACCAGAAGACCTTAACTGAGATGCACAGAGTCACAGTTTAGAGTATTGGATGTGAACAGAGGAAATGTCTTTTTCGATAATGCATGATTTTCACAGCCGTTCCTTGACTTTTGTAAATGAATCAGTAATATAACCAATTGGCAGTTTCGATGGATGAATGGTAATGGCTACTGTTTGGAAAGTTCAATGCAACTCCAAGATGTTATCAAATTGCAGTGGTCAGGACCAGCTCAGCACAGTGAATGATTTCAAATAGATTAGGTTGGAGTGGATGGAAGCATATGCGGCTTACGTAATCGCATGACATATTTCATATTCAATGAAAACGTCATATCTTTATCATTATTTAATTCCTATAATTAATCCATACTAAAGTTCATACCAATAAAACACTACAAACAATAAAAAGTACATGTAACTCACAAGTAGCCATTTTTAACAAAAGAGTTCATATCAGAATTCAGGCGTATATCCTGATTCGATGACTGATGCAATTCGTGTTAAGATCGTAATCTGTTTTCATATATGTATTGAAATCACAGGAATTACAGAAATTTTAAGGTCAACTTTTCATTCCCAATGAGTTGGAAGAAATATGTAGTTTTTGCTGACGGTTCCTTAAAATAGGTCGGTTTATTGTTGCATTTTCGAGGAGAGTGAATTTGTCAAAGGAACGATGGGCATTGAAATGATTGCTGGCCATTGGATAACGATATACCGCGGCCAAGGTTAGGCAATACTTATCGCTCTTGAGCAGGGAGAAATCACTGCCACAGACAGTTTCATTATCTCCGTTTCTTTATCTTCATTACTTGTCCTTTACACCCTGAGATCAGAATGTAACATGCTTGTCTCTGAAACCAGAGACAAATATTCAAACATTATTGCTCAAGGGATTCAAATCAAATTGTTATGGATTCCCTCTCATATAGGCCTCCGTGAGCATGACAA
>JAUTYZ010073982.1:0-11942 GCA_032273725.1 Panulirus interruptus | reverse complement strand
ATGTCCGTAGCACTGACAGGAAAGTGGAATTTGTGTTGTCTAGGGAGTGTTGCTTCTAATAGGTGCACTAACCTAACATAAACAGACACACATCACCCTTACTGACCAATGGTTTTACCTAGTGGATGTGGCCAGCTTTCTGTGCACTGCAGGAACTCCATAGAAGAGGTTACTGGTAAAAAAAAAAAGTAAAATAAGAATATTTGCATACTTTCCTGGCCTAAGATCCCTTTTATGGGCCCCTGTACTGGTCAACAGGCCAGCCACATCCACCAGATGGGGTCTCAAGTCAAAAAGTGTGGTGATGTTGTGTATGTCTGTGTGAGGTGAGTGCATGTCAGCTGAGGAGTAAGTGTTCAGTGTTTTCCATATAGAAGTTGCATCATGAGCATGAAGGGTCTTGTGATATGCTGAATTAGTGTTTGCAATGTTGTAGAGAGGGTTGGTACCCAGAAAGCAAATGAGTAAGTGTAACTCAAACAAACCTGGGGAGTGTAATTTCAGATGGGTGTATGCATGAAATGAAATTTAAGGCTGGGTTGGGAGGGCCCGTAATGGAAAAGCACAGAAAAGGGTGGAGTGTTGTAAATGAAATGCCTGAGTATGATAATTGGTGACTGTTGAGTTAATCACATAAGGAATAGCAGTGTTAGAGAAAGGTGTGTTAGTAAGCAGAGTATGAGTGCTGAACAGGGTGCCGAAATGGTTTGGACATGTGGAGAATATGATTAAAGAGCGACTAAGAGGATATATGTGTTAGAACTGGAGGGACCAAGAAGGAGGGGAAGACCGTGAAGATGGAGGAATGGAATTAAAAAGGCTTTGAAATATCAGGGTCAGAATCTTGAGGAGGGTGAGAGATGTGCATGAGGCAGAATGAATTGGAGTACTGTGGTGCACATGGGGTATGTGCTGTAAATGGGCAACATCAGGGAATATGACATAGTCAAGGGAAACCAAGGAATAATCTGCTGGGCCCCATTGTAGATGGAGTACTCTGATTTCAATGCATTATACATGACAGCTAGAAAGAGTATGTGAGCAAATGTGGCCATTTCAGTTGTTCCTGGCACTACTTCTCTAAAAGTACAAAAAAGCAAACCAGTGCAAAAAAAGACATATATATATATCATGTTATGTCTAGCATCCAAGGATGGGGACATTAGCAGATAATTTACAATCTTTCAATGAATATACGTTGATATACGTATGCTTGATATTTGAGTGCAGGAGATTTACATCACAAAAGTAAGTAAAGGTCCTAGGTTACGTCATCTTGATAATATTGTGAAATATAGAAATACATGAGAAATATGTAAAAAATTATTGAAAATAAAAGAATGTGCAATGAAATAAGCCTTAGAAAAAGAATATCATATTGTATAAAAAAAAAATCAGAGTAATAAATTTTGATAAAAAAAGTCATGAAATCTGAAATAAAACAGCCTTTGTAACTTCATTATCTAGGCAATTCTAATAAATGAGTAGCTATATACCAAAGTAACCAAGTCTTGAATACTTCACAATAGTATATGACAATATTGTGCTTTCATGCACATACTTGTTAAATAAATCTTGCTATCTTATTGGGCAAAACCCATACTTAAATATGACATTATTAGTCATAATATTGGAATTACAATATGGCAAGTCATCTGTTACTTCAAAATTTAGGCTATGCAAGCATTAAGCAGAAGTAAGCTATGACTCTCACCAACATGTCATACTGCAATAGCACATTAACCCTGGTAGACATAAAGTTCAAGTACAGTGGATTTGATTAATCGATCACAAACCCTACTGAGAGATTAAATTTTGTAAGGACCATAAAAGAACCCATGCAAAGTTTAAATCTGATATTTACATGACTAGATGGTACCATGTCGCTTAATATTTTTCTATCTGAAAGTACAGTGTTATTTTCAAAAGAAATCTCACTACTTCGTAGAGACTTTCAGCAAAAATATTTTCTGTAACTGTAACTCATCAGGTTACTTTAAGTGTAAAAATTGAAATGTGCTTTACAGTTGAGCAAGAGGAGCAGTTATGGTGCTTAAATGGTAAATATAGCAGAGAAGAAAAACACAGTTTAGAAATTAAATCCTATTATTCTCATATCTCTCTGATTCATGCATAACCTACTTAATCTATCTGAATGATGTGATGGCCAAACCAACAGGCAGCAGTGTTTGGATTAATGTCAAGCATTGCTACTGCCTCTTGGGACTTGGAAAATGAAATGTTCAATGGGGACTCTGCATGTGGCATACTACTCTGATTGTCGGAATTCGAACATGTGAGTGTGACGTGACTCAAAAGCTATTTTCTTGGTGGGGAGGATAAGAGGAGACTGCATTTTTGTTAAACTTACCTTCAAATGGATAAAATGAAAATTTTACATACCTTGATTCCATACGTGCACAATGTTCAATTTCAATGGATTAACTGGTTGATATATGTCCACATTTGAAGTACTCTGAATATTATAGCAAATATCTACAAAGCCTATATGTTTAAAATACTCTGGTTGTTCTTGCATTTGTAACTGTATATGATTTCAAATTTGTAAATTTAATGCTTAAAACACCATTGTCGAATCCACCAACACCAATCCAGTCACTTACATAACATATGGCTTCGTGTGGAATACTATCCTTTTACTTTTTTGGTGAACGTATACCTCTCCATCCAAGAGAATGCAGGTCATCCTATACTATAATAAGTGTATGTCTCCATATATTACAATGACATCAAATCAATACTCAAGACAATGGTCAATGTCCACTGCTTTGTAATAAGAGACTTAGACCTAACATCAAAACTCAAGACATCCTGGCCATGACAGTTAGAGTGTATGTTAGTAAATGAGCCCATTTCTTCATCTGTGCCTGGCGCTACCTCACTAAAGTGAGATTTGTCAAACATATTTTTCTTTTTCTTTCATACTTGTTCAGCATTTCCTGTGTTAGTGAGGTAGTGCCAGGAACAGACAAAGAAAAGGCTTCATACACGCACATCCATTCCCGAGCTGTCTAGTAATGCAAACAGATATGGGAAAAAAACACTGGCCAGTGGTCATATCCACATATTTATGTTACAGATACTGGTCAGTGCTTATTTCCACATATCATAGTCCTATATTTGACATACAGGCACCCTAGTCTGTGTGCATACCTACGTATTACAAAGCTAGACCTGATATCAGTACTCTCAGACAGCCTGGTCATTGATCATCTGAAATTAGTCCCAAGTCTTACATCAATAATCCAGACACTTCAATCACTTTACAGTCCCATACATCATGAAAGCCAAGCCAGACTCGACATCTATATTCCAAACACTGTGGTCAGTGCACATCAAACATAAAAGTGCCAGACTCAACATCAATACATCAGATACTTTAGTTAATATACATGATGTACTACCGTGCCAAACCTAACGTCAATAATCCAAACATTTCATTCAGTGAACATCTCCACATATTACAGAGCCAAACCTAACATCAATACTCCAGACAATTTGGTCCGCAAATTTTGTTACAATACCAGACCACCATGAATACTACAATAAAATTAATGTGTATCTTCAAAAATTAAAATGTCAGACCTAACATCAACAATTCAATACTCAAGATAATGGTTAGATCACATCATATTTTACAATGCCGCAACCAATAGCAATATTTGACATATTTCCCAAACAATTCTGCAAGCTGGGTTTGCTATTACACATATTAAGCAGTTGCCTATTGGTCAATGTTAGAAATGGATGTCAAGTGAATAATCAAACCTTAAAATGAGATGTAACCCTGGCTGATGAGGGAAGAATGAATAAAAAGGTAGGGAAGCAAGAACAGATTAAAACCAAATATGAATTTTATCTAGAACTCTAAAATAGACATAAATATAACAACTAAAGTTAAAGTTATCTTGTAATGAAAAATCATGCCATGGTAAGTAAGATATATGAAATTCATGGAAGAACAGATATAGTTTATCTGTAACAAAAGAAATGCAAATAATGGAAGGACTAGAAATAATTTCAAAAAACACAATACAAATCAAAGATAATAGGAATTGAAATACTATTAATTGTATGCAGCAACATACACTATATTCCTCCACTTCTTTCAGATCTGCTCACTACACTTGTTTGATCTACTTCTTGTTTCATCGCAACTACCTCTATAAACACACTTGGACAAGATTTCTCCGTGGGGAAGACATAACCAAGTCAAGTTTGTGCCTGAAACTCTACTTTTCTTTCTAGAGCCTATGACAACTTTCCCATCTCTAACGGTTTTATAATTCCACCACTTAGCATTAAATATGGTTGGTATCGCCATGATACCTCATATATTTTGGAAACCCCATGTCACATAAATACCAAAGTCTGCCTCTAAAAATAGTAGGAGTCCAGTTCAGAAGCTAGAGATTCTTCTCTTCTAAAAAGCTGTTTCATTATTAAAAAGGACTGATTTGTCCTCTCAGAGAATACTCTCACATCTAGCGAGGTTCTAATTCTACATACTTGAAAATCATATCTATAGCAATTTGACTTATCAACTATCCCAACTAAACCTTAAAACTTGACCCACTTGCCTTACACAGTTTGTTTTCTTTCCCTCTTCTATAAATTTTACTCTAGTTTTTGCCCCCCAGAAATGCCTTTGTGTGCCTTTGCCATGAGCTAAACCACATAATACTCAGCAATCCACTCCATCATATGATTACTGTGTAACCACTAACAACACACAGGTGAGCCATTATGATGTCTGTTTCTTTTCCTACACCATCAGGCTTTAGAACTCTTAACCTATTCACGTCTTTCCTAAAAGCTATGACCTGCCCCTTTTTAACAGGCAGATTTTCCACTTCCTGTAAAACTATTAGATTATTATTTTCACTACTTAATTCTCTATCTTTTTAAGCCTATTTATATTTCACTTAAGGCCTGGCATCAATGAGAAAAAAAAGCTCATACTAAAAACAAGCAATGCAATCTATTCCTATTAACCCCTAAAACGAAAATAAAACTGAATAAGAAAATCAGTGACTACTTTCCACAATCCTCACTCCTATCTTCATATTCTGCTGTCCAATTAGACAGGTATCTAGAAAAAAATACTTAAAACAACCCTCACATTACAATTTTGTTTGTTTATCTATTCAGGTGGTAATCCAATCATGGTTTAGAAACTTCAATAATACTGACACCTTCTTGTGGACCAAATACTGTGAATGCTGCTTCAAATTTTATATCAAAATTCAGTAACAAACTTAACAGGCAATTCCCTTCAGATGAAATGCAGTGGCAATGAAATAAGCTAATCTGTTTAACAACATATACTGCAAACATTCAAATCTCAGGTTAATCTCATACAGTGTTACCCCTTTAAACTTGCCCTTCAATAGCTACCTCATTTAAATACACTAGGTGAAGTTACCAATGCTCAATGCATCAGAATATTGTGATAATCTGCATCATGACTTATCTGACAAAACACCCCTTGCATGTGGTTCTAACTACCAAAGAGAAACAATCTTTGAAAAAGCAATTAGAAAAATTTCAGATTCTTAATAAAGGTAAGGATTTTCTAACGGCCAGATGTACAAAAACATACGTACATCATAAAAAAGTAACGAAATCTACAAATTTCATCCCCATTCATGACTTTACATAAACAAGAAAATTACAAGGCTATACAAATAGTTAAATCAATAATTTTCCTGTTGGATTAATGTCATGTACTTAAAAAAAAAAAAAATGCAAAACACATCATTGACTCAAAAAGTTTTGTACATGTAAAAAGCAGGCAACAAGTAATGAACATTATGAGAGATTTATCTCAGCCTGTCTCACCATACTCTATGTCATACAGCCTCATTCTAACTGAGGCACTTTGTTTTTAAGACTTGAAAGTGAATCTCCATTATGATTCACACCTGTTACCCAACATATCTAACTGCCTAACAAGCTGCATCAGATACCTGGTTAAAGTAAACCTGCATCAAATGGAAATTATCCTTAATGTATTCACTCATATCAGAGTCACAGCTAAAAGGACTGTGAAATACATTCACATCCTCTTATTCCTTCAGTCATGAAGAAAATAAAGCAATTAAAAAATCATGATCAAGAGAAAGAATGGAAGAGCTCAGTGATAAAAAAAACAAGGTTGGACATAAATAAAGACCAATTCTGAAATTTTAATAGCCTGAATCCTAAACAGCTTTAAGAGGGTGATAAAAATATTGATAGACTAGCTACCAGAGCAACTGTGAAAGCAGTGCTGGTAGGTGTAAGTTCTTTGTCATGTGTAATCACCTTCAAATAACAGTCCACACTTCACATTTTAGTATGCTAAAAACACAGCCTTTGAAAATTTGCTATCATCATTCAGCAACAACTGCATTAAAAACATAAAAACAACTTCAGAATTATCATCCCAAAGCCTTAATGACATTATCCACTATACAAAATCAGATCCATATAACAAATGGTATCTGTCCACCCATCATGAACTATCTGGCAAAAAATGGTAAAAGGCAGAAACAAATGACAACAAAGAGGGATATTAACAAGACAATACTCTTCTGTATTTTTGAAGACAATGATGAACCATTCATCAGTCATCCCTTAAAAACCTACATTTGGCTTACCTCATCATATATTACAGCATCAATGTATAACAATAAAAATGTTCCTTTGACTTCAATACTTTTTGTTAGCACGTAAACTGTCACAAAAAACACTTATTCACGACAAGAATTTTCACGGAGTCCTGTGCTCCATTTTTGTCATTTTATATTTCCAATGCAGAAAGTCATGTATTCCACACTTGAAATAAAACGCTTCTTACACTGCCATCATGGCTGTGTCTAGAAAGCATCAAGCACTAGCAACACATCTGATGAACACCAAAACCAACAACAAACCAGAATGCTGTGAAACAAATTTGGTGACACAACACAAAGATTTCAAAGTCTAAGTTCCATTTCCATCATAGATTGTTCAACAGAAATGAGAGTAGCTTAGTCTCATAGTGTTCATTGGAGTCCAACTGACGTAAACAGTGACGTTCGTGAGGATATATCTGTAAGAAGAAAATCACATCAGTAACAAATAATGGCATAAAATCCACAGAAATGAGAGTCTGAGGAGTAAGTGGGTTACTAACATTCAGAGGAGAATAACAAGAGTTGTGGAGGATACTCAGTATAAGCCATCCTGCTAAACAGGAAAACATATAGGCTTATAAGAAAAAAAATCTATGGATGAAGATCAAAGAAATTTGTTATCTTTTTTTATTGTAAATATTCATTTAATACCCTTTTGCTACTATGAGTGTATATATGCAACTGGACATATTTTACTGTTAAATGAAAAACTTTAATATTTTCATGGCACCAGAAAAAACTCTCTATTGTAAAAATTGCTTTTACTCACATGGGACTCTAAAATGGCCATATTGGATAAAGTAAAATGCTAATCACACAAGGAATTTCACCATCAAAACCTGTTATAACGATTTGTCACCGTCTCTAAACTACAGTAACACAATCATTTATAAGTAATACTTTACAACATTTGATCATCCATCTTGCTTTCTCTCAAATCTTCTATTTCTCCAACCTATTCATTCCCATAATCAATGTAGATAAACTCACCTCTAGGGGAAACTTCTTTCTTTCCACATCTTAACACATAGCCTACACTGAAACAATCATTTGCAAGACAACACAAAAACATTTGAAATACAAGTTAATTCCATGAAGTCAAAAGCTGAAGCCGAGTTACTGTACTGATCACCTGGCTGGATTGCATACAAAACACCAACACAAAACTAAAACTGATTTGTTCGATAAGAAATGAAAAAGAATACCCTCAGTCTTACTTTCTGAGTCTTAATTTCATGTGGACCATCTGTGTGGTTAGCTCAGTAAATTTCAGCACATAAAAAACGTATTCATGAAGAGGCATTAGGAAAAAAAGATAAAGTTTTCTTAGGAATACATCTGTAATGCTTATGAACCAGTTCGCTTGTCATCTATGATGAATCAGTTCATAGCTGGTAATGAAATACAGCAGATTAAATTGTGAAAATTATATCCTCATTTCCAATGAACAATCTACACAATTAAGTACATGTGGAAGATAAGCTACAATGATATACTCAAGTCAAAAGAAAAGAAAAAATGGTTTCAGATACACCAACCCTCTAAAAATGTTGAAAAACAAACTCTAATAACTTAAGGCAGAGTATAAAATGTTATTTCTGTGAATTTAAGTTCTGGAAGGAGCCAGCCAAGTTCTTTTACAAAGGGACTGGTATACCTGAGCATGTGCATGGAAAATATGGGAATTTTCAGAGGTGTGCAGTTACTCTGACAGGATTGAAATCATATTTTATTCTTTCATTAAATGATATTTTAGCCTCCCCAAAATGGACTTTCTTGGGCATAAATCAGGATTAAGTTCTGAATATGAAAAAAGATGGCGTTTCACAGCATGTGATGCACTGTCTTGCTTACCTGGAGTTGATATGGCTTTCCAGCCTTGATAAGGGCCTGGATTAATTGATTGGTGTGTGAGAAATGTACATTCTCATCAATCATTCCTTGAACAATAAGTAACCGGTTTTCCCTACAAAAAAGAAATATAAAAAGAATCAATATATAAATATTTTTCAAAATAATAAAAAAATTAAAACATATTAGTTTATATAAATCGTCTAAAAGGTTTCTATTTAAGCATTAAAGTAATTACAGTCAAAAATATCATTTCCTCTAAAGCTCACTTCTTTCATAAAGAACCATTTTTACTGAACAGAAAATCATCAAAGAAAAGAAAAATCTCACAAAGATGAAAATTATGACTAATGTGTACTCACTCATCAGGCAGATTGTTGACATATGACAGGACGGAACCAATACGATATCCTTCAGGATTAACACTGGGAAGATCCATATACCGTTCAGTATAGCCAGTATCATACAAATTCCAGGACACCACAGGTGCCCCAGCAATTGCCACTCTGTTCCATTAAAAAGAATAAGTTACTACCAGAGGTAAAATGATAAGGATGCTCAGATCTCTGTGGTACATAAATAATTTTGAAACAAACAAACAGGAAACATCCAAGGTAAGGTTATGACTGGCTTGCAAAAATAGGAATATTTAAGTCAATATCTGACAAAAAATCTAAGGAGCATCACCAAATCTATATATACAGAGATATCTCCTATACCTGGACTAATTTGAGTGCAAAATAGTCAGGTTTGGGTATAATTTTGGGCTTGGGATATACAATCGCATATAATATTTTACGTCTAAGTTTTGTGAGAAATATGGTTGATCTGTGATAAAATATTTAAACAAAAAGGTACCTCAGCCATAAACTATCTTATTTCTGCACACTGACAACCATTTTACTCATGAAGAACATTATTTACCCATACTATCAAGAAATTCTGTTCCATTATCCAGACTCCACTCTTCATGGAAAAGACAGAAAAAGTTAATCATAAAATTCTAATAACCCTTTAAAGATACAGATAGATTCTTTATAACATCTCCCCAATTAAAGCTGTTTCGTCTTAACACCATCAATCAATCTGGAGCACAGATCTACACTTGGTCATAAAGTCTCCTTTTGAGTCCCTAAAGTCGTAAGAAGCAATGTTCAATTAGGAACTGGAAACCAAGTAAACTACTTTGTACTGTATTGTAACCATGAACATTAGTTGTGTTCCTCACCTTGCTACCCTACATCTCTTCATGCTGCCAATGTTTCTGTGTGGAGTACATTCTCAGCTACATTTATACAGAGATTTACAACTGCAATCCCCCGTACATGAGCCAAAAACACCATTGTAGTAAAATATCAAGAAAAATGTTAAACTTGAGGTGAAGTAGTTTTCAGCAATGGGAAAGCAGAAAGTGATAAAAACATCAAAGTCTAGGAGTTATCATAAATGATAAACTTTAATTCAAGGAGCATATCAATATGATAATACTACCAAGGTGAATAATGAATGTTACAAACAAACAGAAAGAAACAGGGTAAAATTTAGAAACACTTCACAGGGAAAACTACTAGCTTGGAACATGTGAGCTACAATGAGTAGAACTCAAACTTTACAGCCTATAAAGAAGAGAACAATACACGATAATTTATGCAGGGTATAAAATTTAGGGCATCAAGAATAATGTATTTGAATAATGTATTTGATCTACAAGAATCTCAGTATGGATGATACAGAATTATTAACTCTGAAGTAAACTTTTATGAGGTCTAGCAAAAAAGTTGGACAGATTATTCAATGAAATACCAGGAAAAATATGAGCATACATAGACACAGCAACTACAAAAACTAACTATCTATCCATATCTCTGACACCCGGTCCCTCTGGGAACTCACTCGAGAGTGTAGCCAAAACAAAAGAATCTCCATAACTAATTAACTCCAGTGCAGCTTCTTAGCCTTTAGTGCCACACCCTTAACAGGCCACTAGCAGAGGCCAGCTCCAGCACAGTGTTTTCAGAGGCTCCTACCTAATGTTCCTACCAACTGCTTCTGCCTAAAGTGTCTACCTAATGTTCCCACCAACCACTTCCACTTAATGCTCCTACCTAATGTTCGTATCTAATATTTCCACATTATTTTTCTACCTAATGCTCTTGTATAATGTTCCTACCTATTACTTCTATCTATTGCTGCTACTATTTTGCCAAAAGGCACGAATAGCTCATAGCACTCGCCACAGAAAAATCTAGAGTTACAAAGAACGAGTTGTGCGAGTTATGTGTTGTCAAGTGTTATGTGTGACGAGAAGAGAGTATATGTTTGTGAACAGAATGCCAGCAGTCCATGTATGGGTGAAGCAGAAAGAAAAGACAGCTACTTTGGTCAGAGGAGTGCATCTTGACAATCAATGAAGTGCTGGCTCAATACGCAGCCATCACTAACCCTTCCAATAACCAGGCAGGAAGTACTGGTAATATACCTCCCTGTTCAGTGGCTGCCTACTAATTACTACCTATCAGAAACTGTTAAAAGAAAATGACTGAGGTCACTTCAATACAAACTTTAGACTGACAATTATGTAAGGTGCATGGCAATGGAGAAACAGTATTATTCATCTAACAAAACATCCATTGAGCACTAAGTGCCTGTCCTGCCTTTCTTGGAAAATCTTTCCACTAGTATTCATAAGTATATAGGTATGTGGTTTACCTCAATCAACCCTTCTGGCCAAAGTCAGCCTACTAAAAGTATGTCAACAGCTTTCCAGGGCCCTTCATATAAGACAACGATTCAATTTATTCCATCTGCTGCATGCTCAAAAGTACTAAGCTTAATACACACTGCATGTGACAGCACTGTCCACTGGTATAGTAAGCATATGATTCATCATTGGCCAAGTTGAATCAAAAGCTGGCTCAAAACACTTCTCCGAGGACATTTTTTTTTCCCAGTCTTCTTTTGAGGAGCAAATGCATGTGTAACAGTGGATGGACAGTTGAGCAAAAGTTTCAGTATACATGTGGCTGTGAGACAGGGCTGTGTGATGTCACCGTGGCTTTTCAATATATGTATGGATGGAGTGATAAGAGAGATGAAAGCAAAACTAGGGAAAAGGAGTGCAGAGGTGGAGTGTGGCGGTGAGGTAAGATGGCTAGTGGCAAGCCCATTTGCGAATGATACTGTGTTGTTGGCTGATGGTGAAGAGGAGTTGTAGAGGGTTGTAAGTGTGTTTTATGATGTGTGTAAGCATAGGCAATTGAAAGTGAATGCAAGTAAAAGTAAAGTAATGGTGTTTGAAAGGAAACAGAGTGAAATTATAGATCTTACAAAACCATATATAGTGCTAGAAGAGTGTACTAAACTGTTTTGGATATTGGGGAAGAAAAACTGGAAGAGGTGAGAGAATTTATG
>JAUTYZ010073762.1:0-11945 GCA_032273725.1 Panulirus interruptus | reverse complement strand
AGGCGAATTTCTGTTTTATTTCTTCCAAGGCTCAATTCATGTTTCTGCTGTTACCTCGCTCAAGCGGATATAACGAGCATATATAGAGGAAAAGAGGAATTTCCACCACAACGATTTAGGCAGACACCATATTTCTCATGTTTGTAACAAAAAAATAGCATGAGTACAGAGAACATGCTTATGTAAATTTATTTGGTTTGTCTGGAAAAAGGGAAGCATATCTGTAATGAATACAGGAATAAAGGCTTTACTAGCTCTTTTTTATATTGGTGCAGTAATATGCTAATGGAAAATCTATTACAAAAGCCTGCTCTCACTAAAGGAGATTCACATATACCCACAGATATTAGGCTGCACTATACAACACGCAAGTATATACCAACCTAGTTTTTCTTTCTCTCTCAACACACACATACACAAGTACTTTGTCCCTCACCCAAAAACTGCACCAGTGTCTCATCACTCAATGGCTGTTCAAGTGATAGCTTGGTGAGGTAGGTGAAGGCAGCAGTAACTTCCTCCAGGTTAATATGTCCACAAAGGCCCACATATCCCCCTCCTTCTTCAGGTTCGCCGATGGAGTGTGAGGAGGTAGGGGATGCAAAGGACAGTGCTCTAGAGATCTGCGTCCTTGGCGTGAGGGTTGATGGTCGTGGCGTTGGTGTGGGTGCTGGGTGTCCATGCCAGTGACGAGTGACACTGGTGATTGTATGGGCGGCCGCCACCTGCCAAACCGCACGTCGCCATGATGACCCAAGGTCTGTCAAAAGGCCACACAACAGTTATTCTTTTCATAATGTATGATTATCTATAATCATTCATGATTGTTTAAAGGCTCTACAACGATAAACGTTTACAGATAATGTAATCACTAAAACTCTTTATCAAACGTACATATCTAGACAATTAGGAATTAAATATTTCGTATGGCTAACTGGAAGAGGGCGTTGCGTGTATGAAGTCATCCCAACAGACGTATGTATGTACCTGCCGACAAGAATTTCCGACCAAATGACTGGACTATGGCTGAGCGTATGTCCATGTGCCACTATACCCTCACAAATATAATGTAACTCTAATTATCTAAAATGATACGAGGAAACTGTGGTGTTAAACAAGCAGGTTCGTATCAACACACGAAATGCCTTCAGTAGCATGGGTATGTGCACCTGAGACATGTAGGTGTGACCATCATGTGCGTGTGTGTGTGTATGGCAAGTGACTCACAGTGATGGCGGTAGTAGTGCCCATTGATGAGTGCGGCGACGGCGGCAAGGGTGGCAGGGAGGGTGGGCGCGGGCTGGGCGTACAGCGGGCGCGCCAGGAGAGTCAGGTCTGAGGGAGCGTCAGCCCCGACACCCACGGTCATCACAAGTCGGAAGTCCTCGTGCACCTGAACAAGTAATTGTCATGATCTAATCAGTGTCAGGTAATACGACGCAACATATCAAACTAGCATATCAACATCCATAACACTGTCCTGACAAAACACAAGCGAGAAAAACCTCACTCCCGCTGGGACACGCATCTTCAACCGTGAGCCAAAGCCTTCTGCTTTTAAATATATTTTACATCTCACCTTGACACAAAATCTCAGAATGTGTGATTGTAGTTTCTCAAGTGACAAGAAATGAAAATAAACCAAGCTATGAGGCAGTTTGAGGTTTGATGGCAAATTTTGGTCGCAAACCCTCGTCAAAGAATAATCATACAGTTGAAATGCGGCAATTAATTATTAATCAAGTAAAATGCAGCAGATAGGAATAATTGATGACAAAATTGAAATGCAATAAATGTAATTACTTTGATGTTATCAGTGAAACTGTATCATGTGCTGTTTTGTGTGAGTTGAGGCCCTGCAACATTGCTGTCTTCAGGTGATTTCTAGGGTAACTGAAAACCATCTTTCACTGACATACAAGACCAATCATTCAACCTTCACTATCTATCTACGTCTCTAAATACGACCCCAGCAGCATCCACTGGGGCACTAACCTTGACATCATGTGAGCCGAGGGAGGTGATACCAGCAAGCAATGTAGGCTGTACGTTAGGGCACTCCGCACCCTGCAAATAACACATCAAAATAAAACACATTTTAAAATCTAATTTCTCAAACCTGTCAGTTACAAACAATATTCCAGCGTGGACTCTGAATCAAATACTGTGCATGAAGAACTTTTCTTTAATTATATTTTTTTTTAATTATAGTTTCATGACATTGCTGAATGTAACATATCTGTAGTACCAAGTGTTAAAACTTGCTATAACCATATACCTATTGTGTAGTACTAGTCTGGCAAAAGTTACACAAGCTGGGTAATCCTATGTGTAACAAATTCATATTACTAAAATCATACACATACTACTTGATGAAAGTTATAAATCTTTAGGTTAACATATGCAAGTCATAAATCTAAAGGCGATGAAGTATCACAGCCTCTGGCCTTAGCTGCTGGTCGTAAAGATTCCCTCATCCTAATCATGTCCTCACTCTTCATGTTAATGACAAGTTAAGGTGTGTGTATATGTGTGTGATGCTTATGCTAAGAGGTTCACAATTGTAATATAGTGATGGTATTCACCTGAACAACGACCCAGCTGCCCTGTTGCACAGCGTTGACAAGGAGTGTGGCCAGGGGAGGAACGCCCACCATCTCACCACCACCGCTGGCACCATCCTGTTTCCTCACATAAAATGTCTTCTTACAAGTTAATACTTTATCACACTCTTTTACTTCTACCCATTAATACCTCTTGCAGCTATTTGCCCTAATAATTATCTTATCCACAGTTACTGTGCTGCAGAGTAATTTGTGCAAATCATATTTTTCATTACAAACAGGCAGACAGTCCACCCTCTACAAACTATTGAGTGCGGCACAGCCATGGAGGTGCAGGAGCCCCATGAAAGGGGTAATTGGGTTGTATAATTAACTGATTATATAAACACTATATTTTTATTATCTCAGAAAGGTTTATGTAATGAGCATGAGAATAACCCCAGAACAAGATCTATTACACTGTGGAGTGCTTCTGCCATGATGACTTTGGTGATGCTGGCCACACCACGGGCATGGGCGGCAGCCAGCACCTCTGCGGCCACGTCACGCCCGTAATCCGTCCTCACTAACACAGGCAACTTGCGATCCTCCGCACCAAGCCTGCAATCATCACAAAGCATAGGATATTAAAGTAAAATTACTCATGTGACCAACATCAAGTAAACCAAGAGGTCTGGCGAATACCATACGTGAAGGCATTTCAAATGAAACTATTCTCTGTGATGTATTCCTCACAGAATAAGAAAAAGTAAAGTAACATACTGATAAAGATTAAATGAATAACAAAATACTAAAAAAATGGCTAAATGAAAATCTAAGATTGACCAATGAAGTACGTCAGTATATACAATGAATGAGCCGGCAATGTCAGAGTATGACGTACAACGCTAATCATGCTAGTGTGAGTTACTGCTCTATATGATGGAGCTGGACACACTAACATCTACGTCCTGACAGTGAATGAGTAGTCTGACATCTGAAGGAATAAAGAAAAGAGTAACTATAAGTGGTTCTACGAATTTTTATTAACTGCAACTCTTCTCATTCCCAACCACACCTAGTGCTAACAATAAAACTTACATCTTGGAGAGAGCGAGGTCAGGGCGCAGCAGTGTGGGGTCTCCCAGCATGATGTTGACCACTTCCCGCGCTCCCGCCACCAACTGCCGAACAGAAGAAACCATTACACATGCTACTAAGACGTCACATCTTGATCATAAGTATTAACATTAAAAACCCTTGGAAAAAACATTTGAACATCAGGTTTGGGAAGTATTTATATCCCTTCTGTGATAGTGTTCTAGAGATCTGTTAGAAGAAATTTTCTCATTTCAATTCACTTTCCCAAGGGAAGTTCTAACCGCTGTATTAATGTGTATTCTAAAACTAGTTTTAAATGCCCTGATGTTTTAGGTACATTGATATTCAAGTTTATCCGAATATCATAAAACATTTGGGTGTGAAAGGGCACGAAAACATATTCACATATGTCTTTACAAGCACATTATGTCCTAATGCAACATTCAATAATTTGTCTTTCAGTTCTAGCTGAGCTCATATGTCTTCTGGTAAATACTCACATTAGTTACAAGGTGCAACCAACTCCAGGTTAGAAATTATTGAGGGGTCCATGTATATGTCGCAGAAACCGGTTGGGTGGGGTAGGGTGTTAAACATACCTATAAAGACTATTCAGTAAACACATATCTTCAGTAGTGCTTACCAAACGGGGCTTCGACAGTCTGAGGAGCATGAGGGCATTGAAATCAGAAATCCTCCCTCGCGGCGCCTCGGGCACTCCACGGCTTCCAGTCAAGCCAACATCCTGCAGCGGTAAACAGTCAGATTTTTTCTTAAGATGGCTCTGTAATGAGTTATCAAATGGTCTGAAGATGTTCCTAAGCTTATCAAGTATGATAATCCACCCATAGAACAAGGTATATCAAATGTTTTCATCAGTATTTAGAAGGAAGTCTAGGGGATTCCTAAATAGACTCACAACAGATTCTATGATCAATATTGTTCAGGTTATTATGCTGTCTGACACTATCTGCACTCTGGTCTTACAGCAGGTTGTAGGGTCAGACTCCTGTAACCCATCCCAAACTACTCTGTAAACAATCTCAACCTCCCATAATTCAGCGTCTACTAAGGTGTTTCTAAAGATTGGCTGTCATTTTGTAGCTGACAGAGTAGTTAGTATATTTAACGGTATCTCAACCACTACTACATAATGATGAAACCGAATCTAATACAAAGAAGAGAGAAGGTTTACGCTGGATAACCTTCACCACTCTCTTATAGGTGCTTTTCCATACCTAAAAATAACAGTAACCTGAATAATTACTAAAATAGTGCAGCTATAGCTGTAAACTACTGTCAGTTACAGAGTATAATAAATAAATTTCCCGCATTAAAAACTCTTCTCTACTTATCTAATGTTAATAAATTCTCTGCCTGATTTATGGATTAGGGTCCTGTAAGATCATACATAATATAACCTAACACCTCCTCATGCTATAGTTTTTGGTATTCGTTTTGAAAGATCTTTGCAAGAAAAGTACCATGCACAGCACACTAAGATTCTACCTATCAAAGTATTTTGGACAGCTTTTTTAGATAACTCGATCCTCATAGCCTCTATTAACATTTTAACATTATCTATTCCTCCACCTACTTCCATTGCTTCGGTTGCCGTTACCACCCAGATCACTGATGATTGTGCTGTTCCCAGCACAGTAATGTGACCATGTAAATATCACTAGCACTGTAGAACGTTTCATCACTACGAGTGTCTGTACTAACACCCCTACTGTAAATTTATGTTGTTACTACTGTTACTGTTACCAACACTACTAGAATTAATATTACCACCAGTGACGTATAGTGTTGCCACCATGACTACAGTTAGCATTACAATCATCACTACTACCGTAACAAGGTCGTGCAGGATGAGTTGTAGGCGGGCTCCTCGCAGCAGGTCATTGGCTATGCTGTCGAACTCTGCCTCCAGTGCCACCACGGCCTTCAGAAGGGCGTGCTAACCAATGTTACCAGCAAAGAAGCCAATTAGCGAGGAGTTGGGTCACCCAAAGGTTGTTGATTTGAGCAAAACATTCAGGGTTAAAGGATATAGGAGAGGGATGTAATGGATGAAAGGGGAATCATGTGGAGCAATGTTTGTCGTGCATGGTAGCTGGATGGATGAGAGGATGATGTCTAGATGATGTAAAGTTTTATTTTTTTCTTTATATGCCATAGAAAGCGGCATTAGGCAAGGGAATTTAGGGTTAAGTGAGGAGTTTTTGGTTTTAGATTTATGGTGAAATAAGCAAGGCTTTACAGAGGATCTCCAGTGCTGCAATGATACAATAAGAGTGTTGAAGCTTACAGAAACAACCAAAACTTGAGGAATTTCGAAGTTTTTTTTTTTTTTGCTTGAGAAGTTGTTATTGGAGAATCATTTTCTGCAAAAAACGTCACAACGTCATGCATATACTCTGTAGCCATGTTCATGATGTAAAATCATGTCTATTTTATGTCAACTACTAAAAAATCTCCATCTTGTATGGTTCAAATAAGCGGTTACTTAAACATTACTGTGACAAAAGGATTGAATAGGATAAGCCTCTAGCTACATAACAGATGGACTCAAGATTGTTAACTGATGCATCACAGGAAAGTTAGATTTAAATGCAAATGAATAAAAGCTTCGCATACTTTGTCTCATGGAAACCACACTCATATCCGCATCATTACCATGAAGGTAATGAAGGTTACCATGAATCACTTCAACATGCCTGTCATTACCATCCATACTAGACCCTGCATACTACAGACATAAATGACTGCTGCACTACACTCACACCAACACACATATTTAGAGAAAAGCACCATTATACTTTGTTTATAAAAGTCATCCATCCTGACCCAGTGTCTGAGTAATCTCCCGCACTGACCTCATCCAAGTGTGAAGGGTCAAGTATGGCGCGCCAGACAGGAGGTTTGAGGGTGCCTTCATGAGCTGACACAGCAGCGCACAGGGCAGTGGTGAAAGAAAGGCGATGGGCAGGCTGGAGGGCACGGCTGACATGCGTTACCACCAACTGCGTCACACTGCACACAAGAGAGTCGATCCTCTGGTCAAAGCTCAAGGCCTCCGTCCGGTCCTTACAGGTGATGCACACTGAGAACAGCTGCACAGAGTTTACAAGGGTAAGGGGTAGAAAAACAAGTCAGGAATGTGGGTAAGCATCTGGGGTTAAGAAACTTATCCAGAAGGTAAATAAATGTGGTAAAAGGCGGAGGAGGAAGTATGCTGGAAGACATATGTGTAAGTTAAAACATCTATACCGTCACTAACCACTTAATGAACTAAATGAGATGCAAATGTAGCTATTCCAACCAAAAACAACTCAACAGTGTCAATATGTTTTCTGCACTATAACCAGTATAGGTACAATGCCTCCTCAAAGTAATATGTATATTCGTCCTAGTATATACACACTGTATGAGAATACGAGCTGCATACTGTAAATGACTGGGATCCAAAAAGAAAAAAAAAGAGATGTATAAACGTCCATATCAATGTCTTAGAGAAATTTCAGTCAAGTGATGCAGATTTTGTTTTTCTTATCTCATTAATATACGTCAAATATTAACACTGATGGCAGACGTGCTAACTTTACTTCTAGAGTTTAAGAAATTACTATCCTATATGTTGTTTACTGTGGTTATCATTAGTGCATGTGTCAATATTACTGTTACTTATGAGGGCCCAATTGTCTCTGGTGCGGAGACCGAAGGAATTTGGAACTCAGTAGTGGAAATCTGAAACCCAAAGTCTTAAAGGCCTAAGACTTCAAACCTATACTACCCACCCAGTAAATTGCTATGGATGGAAATTTTACGGCCGAAAACAGAAAGTTTAAAGGCCAACCTACTTAAGGAGCGGAAATCTCATGATCAGTGTGATATCAGGCCTAAAGATCCAAGATCCAGATATGTTTAAGTCAACATGAGACACAAAAACTTCAAGTAGCTCTACGTGCTGGAGATACTAGGATCAAACATAAGGATCAGGAATTTTACTTTGATTCGCTATCAGAAGTTTTCAGGCCAACAATATACGTTGCAACATCAATGGTTATAAAAAAACGGTATAGGGATTTAACAGATATGCATATTAAGCTTTTATATAATACTAACAGTCATCGGCCTATGTTAACTATGACAAAGAAAATGACGAGACTTATATTTTCTTTACGAATGGATAAATATGTATAAAGTTTTGGCATACTGTGGAAGATAAAACCAGAAGGGAGCTCACTGGGGAAACACTCACATGGAGGAAATGCTGGAAGGAGAAGACATAGTCGGTGTTCAGTCTTCTGAGGGCGGTGGAGGTGGAGAACAGAAGCCTACCGCGGGTGGCCACAGGCCGGTATTTATCCCTCACATTGCCGATCTTTTGCAACGTCCGCCGACATTCTGCCAGACGTGTCCGGAACTCAGCTGACGTGGACTATCCACCAGCAGGGAGACATAACACAGTGTATTAATTACCTAAGTTTTCATTATTATGGCCAGAAATCATTTTACTTACCAAGTCTTATCATCGAGAACCAGACAATAATCTGCGTTTCATGGATGAATGGACTTGGTAAGAAGGTCAGAGCATGTGATAAAGGAATTAACAGACCGAATTGCTCTCTTACTACTGGCCATCATCTCTGCCCCATCCCCTACTAGCCTCCCTCACCTTCCACCTGCCTATGATATGCCCCACTGCCTTACCTTAGCCTCGTAAAAGGCTGCAAGTAGTTCTTCATTGTCTAAGAGTGCGGTAGAGGCCTGCGTAAGTTTCCTGAGTATGTTGTCGTCAACGGCAGCTAAAGCTTTCTGGTCACGCTTGATGCTAGCCGTCAAGTTAGCCCGTTGCTCGTACAAGTCCTCTCGCTCCATTTTCAGGACGTCGCTGTGCCATAACAAAATTCTCAATAAGCTTATATCCACTTCATTATATGAACAGCCTCGACTCTCACTAAACTGTACCATTTTTCATTAATATATTATCTGCAATATCAATCTGACTTGCTCTCAATGGTGTATATGAAATGGCACAAGAAAATGCCTATCCCTCTAAAGTATTTGTCTAAGTTAAGTATGAAGAATTACTAATACCCTGATTGCATATTTAATGTAATGATGTGCATATGTATCTGTAAAGAATGTGTGAGGTAACCACCATACTTGGCATCTCTAATGGCCTTACATGCACTGTAATGAAAGAATGGCATACTTAAGGAGTCGCTCCTCCAGAACAAGAGGCGGGAGGGCAAAGGAGACACGGGTGAGGTGAACACACAACTCAGGGGGCAGGCAGGGGGCGGCAGTCCCAGTCACCAGCACCATTATCACCTCCATCCTCACACCCTCACCACCCTGCACACATACACATTAATACCATCTTTATACATAAATAAAATGATTACGAGAGGGAGGAGGTAATACTGAAAAGATACTTATAATATGCTAGTGGACAAAATTAGGAATATTCTTATCGTCCTCAAGTAAATATTAACAAATTCATCAAGTGACTAAGGAACTGAGTTTTGACTGGCGGATCTCTTTCCATAAGAATTATTCTGAGCTCAAATTACTATAAAAATGTACTGTTAAGCCGCTTAAGTGAAGTATAGACTTACTAATGACAACAACATCAGGAAGAATCACAATGAGCATCTGAAACAAAATGGGATAAGGATTGGTGTTCTATTTCTCAATGTTAACACCATGACATGAGAAAAAAGTAAAGGTTTCTTGGAAAATTGTCCTGTGGGTCATAATGTTGTCCCACTTAAAAAGTGCCTCTAGTTTCTACATTTTCTGGGTTTTTGTCTGATACACAAAATCATCAAGCTATGGGTGATGATGCTCCTTTCGCAGCACACTATAGCTTAGGAATTGTGGCATTTCTTATACCTTTCCACAAGTTGGGCCCGTCATAAAATGATATACAGCCATTTATTTTGTATCAACATAACTTTAAATATATAAGGATAGCGAACTTGTGACCATGAGGAACCTCCCTAAGGTCAAAGATTCAGTGTGTTAGATATGTTAATGACTGACCTGGATGATCCGAGGCACCTCCAGCACCTTCCTCAGGCTATGTGTGAGGTAGGTGGGTGTGTGAAGGATAAGGATAGGACGGCGTGCATGGGCAGCCGTCAGGACCTTGGTCAGCAGAGTGTCATCACCAGCCTGGAGAACCACCAGCCCTCCTTTATTCTCGTACATCCGCGTTAACCACCGCACACACTACACAGTTGAAAGTAAACAGTTTAAGTTGCAAATGTATATTGGCCTACAGTGTATGCAACAGTATACATAATACCTTATACACGGAATGACAACTGTTTAGTCATGCGTTATACAGGTGAAGACACAATCTCCAGATCTACAGATGTACTTTTCATTCATGCATTCTATTACACAGCAAACAAGAGCATCACATACACTGTGAGCTGCACACTTCAATGGGGAAAGGAAACACTATCAAACTGCTGCAGCTCTCCAGCAGTATGTAATTGGAGTTTTACTAATGATCATCATATCTGCCTAACTACATTAAGTAGAGGAAAAGTAAATGAGGATGCAGGTGTGTGAACTCATGGTCATGAAGAGTATTTTTAGTTATCATTTTCACTACACACAGCAAACATTTAATGCCTACAAAGGCGTTGGGGAAAATCGCGATTCATCAACTTGATAGAACTGCATTTTTCGCGGGTGAATAGGAGACCTTACATATTCCCTAACTCCTCATGTGTGAAAGAAAATACTTCTAGAGCCCATCAGGGAACTGCAGGTGTTTAAATATTCAAAATCGCTACTTGAGCAACCACATCCCGAGCACCAGACTATGTATCTCTGGAAATTAAAAATATAATGAAGCAACAGTACACATAAACATACCTTTAATAAAGCTTCTAAGTAAAAGGAAATTCGACATAGGAATCAAAAGAATTTCTTCGAAATACATGATTGAAGCAAGCTATACTAATTAATGCAAGGGATATAGACCAAAGTGTAAAATTCTGTTACTAGAAAATTTATAACAGTTATAAATCACTTATGTAAATATGTAAATAGAGTTAGTGATTTGCATAAGTACAATTTCAACAATATTTATACACCAAAATCAACAAAATTGTTATTAACGAAGACATAATCATTTGAGTCAAAGAGAAGGGTATTTAGGTGACTCAGCAACTCACAAATGATCACATATGAGTTCACAAAGAACAACATAATAGCTTATGTGTAAGTATACAGTGAAGTGATTGCTGCGCCAATTAGATTAATAAGTTGAGGAATGTGATACTTAAATATCTCTGAAATAAAAACAAACAGCAACAGAGTAGGTAAGTGAATCAACAATCACACAACCTGACATCATAAATAATAAATTAAAGGTAGTGCAGATAATGACACATCATGTGATGACGAAGTGGAGAAGTGTTCTGCCTGTAATGGTGTAGCACTAGTCGGCTGGAAAAGAGACAAACACTTCTAAATGAAATTAGAAGAATCATCCTACTCACCATGTAGTCAGGGTCGAGGACGAGCGTCCTGCGGGCGGCGGCCATGACGAACGCAGCCTGCAGAAAGCAGGCAGGGTCGCAGTACAGGTCAGCCGCCTCCCAAGACTCCCGCGCTTCACCTGTGCTCAGCGTATTCACCAGGCTGTGACAGAGGCAAGGGGCAGTACATAGGAAAGCCAGATAAGAGAAGATCTGATGGCTTATGACGAGGTTATCTGCTGCACAACGGTAAGTGTGTCCTAAATTTCTACCCTAAGCAACTCACTATGAAGGGGAGAGAGAGGTCACAGAGGTATGGGTAGTCGAGGTTGAGTGGAGCAAATAACAGTCATACTGTAGACAGCCATGGAGATGGGGAGGATAGCAAGGGTTGTAACAGGAGTAACTGGGGAGGGTAGAACAAAGAAAATGAGAGTTAAGAGAGGTATATGAAGCGGAGGAACAAGTTGATATGTAGGAAATGGCTAAGATTTGTTGTATTTTGATAAGACTACCACACCAAATTAAAAGCATGTAATTAAATTATGAATATCTACCAAAAAAATTTTCAACTGAAAAAGAAAAGTATAATAATAAATGACGAGTTTTCAAGTTAATGAGTCTTTTTCATAGAAAAAAAATTGGGAGTATATGTGTTTGGTCTTATAATCAACAATTTCAGACTATCTTATAATCAACAATTTCAGACTATAAAATCAACGTTTCAGAAAAATATACAGATTTGCAACCACATTTCTAAACCAAAAAATTTTATGGACTTACAACAATGGTC
>JAUTYZ010073761.1:3934-18266 GCA_032273725.1 Panulirus interruptus | reverse complement strand
GCTCTCCAGTACTCCCGCACCAAGACTGCAAGTCACACGTGCTGTAGCTACGGAAGGCACAAAATCCGGCTGTATGATTCGTCACAGACGAACAGAACAGAAGAACAACATCAGCGACTTACGATGAAATCAGTTGGCACATGCCTAAGGGAAGGAACACAAAATATTATGGCATAAACTAGAAGATACGGGAGGCTAACTATAAACATATCGAACACCCCCGACAGCAACACAAGTTATGGATCACACCTGGTTCCTCCGGAACCTTAAAGCATAGAGAGAGGCTACAGTTCTACATCGATGTACACAATGAAGAATTGTAAGATTAAATTACCTGATTTTTTCCCTAAACCGCCAAACAACACCACTGTACACACACACACACAGACAACCTCAGTCTGCCGGGGGTTTATAAACAAGGCACCAAAAATACTTATCCAGCAAACCCACCACACACTTCAGTATAACCTACACTTTACACTATATCTCCCATTTCTCATGTGTGGTAACCCTCCCTCCCGTGCCTAACCACCAAGTACAGCTGGAGGTATAGCATTAGTAGGTCCCATAGTTGGATGGGTGGCGGCGGCTGGGCAGAACTCTGTTGTGGTGGCCCAGCAGCAGCATCAGGGGGTCATGGATGTCGTGCCTTCACACACAGCAGTGGCCCGGCACTCTTGACCTGGGACACCTGTCGTCGTCGCTGTTGGCGTAGGAAACACCTGCTGCGCCGAGGGTGGTTATAAGGAGATTTTCCACAGTATTTTTGTTTGGTGAGGCTGGCGGAGGAGGCACATGTGTGGACCTGACGGGTCAGTCATGACTGGTGAGGCTGGCGGAGCAGGCAGGTGTGTGGACCTGACGGGTCAATCATGACTAGCCAGGTCTGCAAACTTTACCTGTGGAAGTGATTTATTTCTTATCTTTTTTTTTCTTTTTTCTTCGAGTCAACGGTTGATGAGAAGCGACAAGGACGCTTAGGTTGGAAGCGCTTTGATGGCTAGGGAACAAATGAATTGTTGCTCCACGTCTGCCGCAGTGATAGGGTGGTGTGACCTCATACCATTTTCTACGGCGTATTGTGTCTCTAGAAAATGTAACACGGTAAGAGTATATTCTGCTAGTAACTTGTAAACATTCATAAATAAGTTGATGACTTTGGTTCGAACTTGTCCTACGATAATTATCGTTCAACTTTTCCAATTGCACCGGGGTATCTGATTTTACTCGTTACATTTGGAAGTGAGCACCACTTGGCAAGATTGCCTAAATGTTCGCTGGTTAAAGTGTTTGTTAGCGGCGTTGATCGTCAGCATTCGTGTTGTAAGTGAAGTGTTTGTTGGGTACATTGCACGTTTATACTGTCTTGTGTGGGACATGTGCATGCAAGGTTATGCATACAGTAAGACATTGTATGGTGTCTGAATAATCATGAATACCTTTAGAATGTGTTCAAGATTATTCGATTGCAATTATTATAATTATATTTGTAATCTCATCATCCCTACACTACAATCTCATCATCCCTACAACACAATCTGATCATCCCTGCAACCTTATGGAAGCGATTAAATGACATTATAAGTTATGGAATAGACTTGAAAATTACAATGACAACCCCCCCCCCACCCCCATTTCCAAGCTGTGACCGTGACCATGAAAAATATGGCCGTATGGGAGGGTCATGACACACTGGCCTCAAGCTTAAATAACCAACCAACCAACCATGTGGTCCCTTGTCGACCATTTGCTGCACTTATAAGCAACGAACATTGCCCCATGAATGCGGTCACGTAATTGGCCGACTGGATCATGAATGCAGTCAGTTGATTGGGTGATGCCTTTGCCAGATGTTACCAGTGGCCTTAAACAGGTCTTCTGTTGCCCATTGGTCTCCCTATCTTGCCTGCAGACATATATTCTTGATCAGGTTTCTATTTCTCACTCATGATTAAACACAGGATGTCACTGCCAGCTACCTCTATATGTTTTTTTTTTAATTTTGAATAGTGACCCCACCAGTTTTATTCAAGTTCCTAACCAGATTGATTAGCAGCTATTAATCCTCTCTGTAAGATACTCATCCACAGAACATGTGGGAACAAGGGGTTGCAACCCAAACTTTTTAATGAAAAGAGTTCTCACTGCCCTGGATTTGTGACTAGCTATTCTTTCTCGCTGTGGAAATAAAAAATATTTGCTATTTTTCATACTTCGCCGTTTCCCGCCACAGCGGAGAAGCGTCAGGAACAAATGATTGAGCCTTCCAGAATACATCATCACTTGGCTCTCACCTCCGCTCCTTCGTCTGAAAAGTAATAACACAGAAGGAGAGGACCTCAGCAGTTAAGCATTTTTATCTGTATTGCAATAAGTTCCACCTATTTGAACCTTTGGGGAAAAGAGGATCATGTGATATGTTGAAGGACAGTAAAGCACAGAATGTATCAAGTTTACAAAGATGAGATCATGCTGAATATGACTGAATTTGTAGCAAAATTTAGTGCACTATAATTGTTCTTTTGTTTCTGACGTTGCCTCGCTAAAGTGGGAAAACCAATTATGTATATGAAAATCTTAACATTTTAGAATATCCATTTTTTATTGTATATTTGCTAGTAGTTATGTGCGCTCAATTCTGTTTGGGTACTGTTCACTATATGTGTTGGCTGTGGGTGTTCGCTGCAGATGTGCGTTGGCATGTCAACAACAGTCTTTACAGCTGGTAAACAAAACAAACAAACCCAGCTGATTCGCCCCTCAATATCGCGTGGGTTATCACGCCTTGTACCAACAAGAAGGACTTTAGTAGTCAGCCCTAATGTAAAAAAAAACAATAAAATAACAAACACAGATAATCATGTGCAGTGATTGGAAGTGACCACGACCAAACTGAACAAAAACCAATGTCCTCTGGAGCGCCGGTAGAACTTCCTTCCCTGTTACCTTGACTTATCATGCCAGAATTAAACGACTTGTACAAACAGCTGTGCAAGAAATACAAGATTGAGGTACAAGACTGTGTTCAGGAAGCGCTAGCCAAGTAAGTGGCTTTGACCAGCAAGTTACTTTAAACATTTGATAGCATTGATAATTCCTAGGGACATTATAATTTACTAGTTTCGCTGTGCTTCGGAATTAGCTTTAGATATTGGGTATTGCTAACTTGCAAAGGTAGCATAGTGTTTAGGGAAGAAAATAAGGGTTGTGGAGCATGTTTGTAAGCTTTATACTTTATTCTTCTATATTAGATAAGGAGATGTTGGTAATGGCTTTGAATATCAGGGAAAATATGGGGTGGTCTAGATATAAACATTTAGCAAAGGGTCTTCCTCATATGATGGCAGACTACAGATATAGTATAGTAGGTATATTTTGACTATGATACTGAAAATTAAGGTAAATTTCAGATAGTAAGGGATGTTAAGTAAGGTTTTAATAGGTTCTGTTGATTTCTAGAGGTTCTATATTTAGTTATACACTAACTAATCACATGCTTTCCTTAATTTTTGTAGTATTTATTAATGCAGGATAAAAAATGACCTTACCATACTTCCTTAGTATTTACCTTTAGAAGCTGGTTGTTCTGCAGAAAGTTATTCATGATTTAGACAAGAAAAGATCTTCAAAAATTCTTTTTCTTATTATAATATGAAAGAAATACATGTAGAAATAAAGGATATGTACAAAAGAGTGAGTTAACATGACTTAAAGGGCCATGGTATAGTGCTTAAGTTATACATAGAGCCCCCGGTGAGGGTTGGCAGAGGGAGCAAAGAAGGGGTAGAGGAAGAGTAGGGAGGAGCCTTTGATGCAAATTCAGAAATTACTCGTATCAATATTTATGATACGAGTAATTTCATGGCGCTACCTCGCTGACGCAGGGGATGGCAATGCTGTTTTCTGTGGGGCAGGGTGGCGCCAGGAATGGATGGAGGCGAGCAAGTATGAATATGTACATGTGTATATGTGTATATGCATGTGTATGTATATGTATGTATATATGTATATGTTGATATATATATGTATGTATTGTGCATATATGTGCGTGTATGTATATATGTGTGTATATGAGTGTATGGGTCTTTCTTCGTCTGTTTCCTGGCGCTACCTTGCTGACACGGGAAACAGCGATCAAGTTTAATAATGATATTATATTTGTGCGTATGTATAGGTGTTATCAGACTCTGCCTGCATGAGGTTACACCGTGAGTGAAAAGTCACCTTTGATGTGGCTGTATCAATGGGGGCGCAGTCTCTTCAAAGAACTTCTCTCTCCAAAGGAGTCTACATTTCCCTGCTATTGGATGTTTTACAGCCTTGGGCTGCAGGAACCTTTAGAAAAGTCCAGGGGAAACACCAAGGCTCTTTCTTAGAAATTGGTCCTTGGGTAATTATAAATTATGCCAGCTTTCTATTATCCCCCTGCTCACCCACATATATTTATGTATGTACCTTTTCTTTAACCAGATATATCCTTTCACTAATCCTTTCTCAGCATACAACTCCACAAACTGTTCAACATTTTCATTAAAAACACTGGGTACCCCATGCCCCCCAATAATATCATCAGTTGCCACATTACTTAGTGTCACATTCAGATTGCCCATCACTAATACTTGATACTTTAAATCAAAATTGCTAGCACACTCATCTCTTCCCATAGCACCCCCTCTCTTTCATACTTTTTTCATTCTTGTTTCCCATATCCCATGTTAGTGAGGTAGCACCACACAGATGAGAAATGGCCTCATTTACTCACATCCACTGTCTAGCTATCATGTGTAATGCACTGAAACTGCAGCCCCCTATCCCGAACCAGGCCCCACAGAATTTACCTGGTTTACCCTAACCACTTCATATGCCCTGGTTCAGTCCATTGGTAGCACATTGCTCCCTGTATACCATATTGCTCCAGTTCACCTCTATCCCATGCATGCCTTACACCCTCCTGCATGTTCAGGCCCCAAGTACTCAAAACCTGAGTAATGCCTGCTGAGCATATTGAGTTAAGATTGTGGTTGAAAGATTGTTGTATTGTTATGCAGGTGTTCAGTGTTTGCATGCCAGGCACCTGGTGATAGTTCTTTGTGCTCAGTTTTGCAGCTTTTTTTATATTTGCTTTTGACAGGATGGATGACCAGGCATATGATGCATAGTTCAGGATAGAGCATATTAGTAGTGTGTTGAGGATACTAAGGGATTCCTTTTCTTGTCCAGATCTGGTATCAGTAAGCTTTTTTAGATGTTTAGTATGTCATATGTGGGTCACATGTGCTGCCTAGTATTGGTGGAATTTTGTTGAGTTGAAGTGGTTGAATATTCAGGGTGACAGGTGAGTGGATGTATGTCTGTCAGGGGTTAAAAGTGGTAACAGTAAACTTCTGTGGTGATGCAGACATTTTGTTTTGGAAAAGCCAGTGTTCTGATTGTGTGATGCATGTTGATTGATGCTCAGGCAGTGTCATGGTGTAGTAATATGATTATGAGGTCAAATGTATGTGAGAGAACTTTCATACTGTGGTCTGCAGGAGGTGACGGAAGGTCACGTAGGAATAGACTAAAGGTTATTGGAGGAAGAACTGCTGCTTGGGGAACTCCACTGTAGAACGTGAGGGTTTTGGAGTTGAAGCCCTTGTAAGTGACTCTAGCTTAGCAGCCGGCTGTGAAGTTGGCTAAGCATTTTTTTGTCATTATTGTAGAGGATGGTGTCAGGTATCTTTTTTGTGAAGATGTGTCTGAGAATGGTACTGAATGCTTTGATGATATTTGTTGTCATTGTGGTTGGTTAAAGCCATCCAGGATGTGTTATGTGAGGTTTATGTGCAGTGTGATAAAGGAATGATTGGGTCTAACACTATGTTGTGTATACAAGAGTGGAATGTTCTGATTGATTCTCCTGCATGCCTCCATAGAATTAACAAGGAAACCATGGATTCTATCAGATGTAGGTAGGGAAATTGCATTAGATTAGTTTCAGCATAACTGGTTAAAACAGGGTGATCACCCATATCACATACTTGGTTAGATGTTAAGGGTAATAGAGGTACAAGGAATTAATAGAAAATGGCAACAAAGATGGTACCATAATTATGAGAGCTAAGTTTTTAAGGTTAGGTTAGAGGCCATGAATTTGCCCTCCATAGAAGAGAGTGTTGGGTGACATCAAATTTCTAAGCAAGTTAATGATGTCAATAGTGAACAGTTCCTCAAAATATGAAAAGATAGAAGAGCTTGAGGCCATAGCAAGAAACTATGCAAGAATCTTGTAAAAAAAAAAAAAAAAATGTATTTTTTTTATATCAGAGTTTTGGTTGAATGAAATAAGCCAAATGATGAAATTATGAATGCTGACATTGTACAGATATATAAAAAAGAAAATGAAAGTGGAAAACCTTCAAGAGATGGGGCTCCATGAGTGTAGAACTCCCTCCCCATTCTGAACAAATAAGTAAATACAAGTAGGTAATCATCATCAATATTTTTTAAGGTACTATAAGTTCTGTATTTATGCAGAATTAGCATTACTGGTAAGAATGCTTGGTCTTCTCATTTTGATAAGCATGAAAATTGTCTTGGTAGTGACTGATGCAAGTCTTATCAACTTGTCATTTCAGGTACTGATGCTGTCTTCTGTATTATCAAATGTTTGTGTTTGTTATTTACTCTTGCATGTCATTTTTTTCTGTTAACAGTTACTATTATTTTTACTGTATTGATTGGTGCTGCTTTTTAGTACCTGTTGGTGTGGTCACCTGTGTATGGCAAGAACAGCAACAGTGGTGGTAGTGGTGTTAGGCCTAGTGATGATGACAGTGGTGGTGACAGTGGTGGTGGTGGAAGCAATATTATTAGAACACTCTGTCAAATGGTTGTGGCCCCATTTGCTTCTGATGGCCATTTCTCCTTGTCACCGCACTTTCAGCCTCCTGTAGGCCAAAGCACACCATTTACTACTCCATCTCAAGTGCATTCTCTTCCATCACAGGTTCCTCACCGGCCTAATTTTCATCATAATTCTCTTCCACCAGTTCAGATGCTAGAAGTACATACTCCCCAAGTATCTCCATACACTCAGCAGCACCAACACTTAACAGCACCCTTTCTCTATCACCAATTCTGTAGCCTGAATCTCCCCAGATTAATGTCCCGTCATGAGCAGCCCCAACAACAAGAGGTTCATCATCAGCAGTACCACCAGCAAACAGAACACCTTCAGTACCAGCAGAACCCTCAGTGCCAGCACCAAAGTTATGATCAAAAACAAATTCAGCATCATCAGCCTCAACAACAGCTCAAACACACTGTTACTTCCACTCCATTAGCACCACAAATGTACTCCACTGCTAGTGCATCTCCAACATATTCTCCTACACAGGTGCATCCTTCTAACACTTTAAAAAATACCTCATCATCTCCATCACCAACAGAATCCCTACTCGGTGCATTGTCCACCCATTTACCCTCTGCAGACCACCAAAATGATAGTTTTTGTACCCCCATTATTCATCCTCGTTCTTCCACCCATTTTACTGCCAAGCCCCCAGACCACCTTTCTGAGCATCGTTCATGCTCTCCTACCCATTCACCCTCCCAGTCCCCAGCTTGTCCTCATACTCATTCCACTTCTCACCAACACAATCCTTGTGCTCCTGCTGTTCTCCATTGTCACAGTCCATCATGTTATAACAATCTTCCTCTTTCCCATCATCCCTGTGGTCCCAGTCCTTCTCATCATCCTAGTCTTCCTCTTCCCCAGAGTCCTCATTGTTCTAGCCCTTCTCGTCGTGTCAGTGGTCCTAATCACCATCCTAGAACTCCACCATCCCAGCAGCCAAACCTCTCACCTCCTCATTCTAGCCCTCCAGTTTCTAATCAGCCCAGCCCCTCACCTCACCACCACCATCGTTTTAAAGAAGCTCAACGCCACTACCACCGCCATCATAGTCAAAATCAACACCAAGGGCAAAACCACCATGGTGACACCAATAGCCGTATGTCATTCTCAAGGCCAGCTGTGAAGCCTCCTCCGCTGGTACTAGCAAGACAGGTCTGTGAAAGTAACCGTGGATATGTTGTAATGTATTTGGTAGCGAAAGGGGGAGATTAATGATTCATCCTGTTGGTAAATGTTTTATCTAACCAGTCTTCTGTAGGATGTGTCATGTAAAGATTTTCTTGATTGACAGTACATTCGTATAAGGAGCATCGCATACATGCAGATACTTAAGCTTGTGTGTAGAAATACTAATTTCTGTAGACCATGAATTGAATTGGAAGACTGTTGTACAAATTCTTACAGTGCAATGGTGTCCTGTCCAATATGCATAATTTTTTATAATGTAATCTTGGAAGCTTTACCAATTGTATCTTCATTGGAACCTGGTTCTGTTTCTTAAACCTCTATGGACTAGCATAACCAATTTGTCATGCAGCCATTCGTTGGATCTAGATCACTGCGTATCAATTTTCCTTTCTCTGT
Organism: Panulirus interruptus; assembly: GCA_032273725.1. NCBI lineage: Eukaryota > Metazoa > Arthropoda > Malacostraca > Decapoda > Palinuridae > Panulirus > Panulirus interruptus. The sequence continues at coordinate 9,784 of JAUTYZ010073761.1, read as the reverse complement.
GTTGATATTGACAAATTCATCAGGATTCAGGTAACTCCCAGGAGGTGCTGCACACTTATTAGCCAATTCTTAGTTCAGCCACGCTGCTCAGCTCCACTCAGCTGTAAACAGCTTTTGCATGTGGATTTTTTTTCAATTTCTGTTCAACATGGATAAAATTTCAAGTAAATCACCCATTCCCAAATATTATATGTAATAGGAAAGTACCAGGTTATGTAGTGTTTTTTAAGGGTTAATGTTAAGAAACAGAATATATGAGCACTTGAATACACTTGACGTTATAGTCATGTCTGTCAGAGCAAGGCTGAATTCCCCTGGCCTATGTGGTGCAATATGCAATCTGTCTTTTGACAATTTTAGTTATATTTTGTCTTGATCTGTCATTTAAATGTAATTTTTAGCATATTATAGGTATTATTATATTATTTATTGTTATTATTATCATTTTCATTATTAGGTGTTCCGGGGTTTTGACCCGAAGTCCTTTTGCTATTTAATTCTTCTGCCACACATAGCTCAGTAGCTGTTAATCCAAATTATGTGAAATGTTCGGGAATGATGATGTTTGCAAAGACCTTAGGGACCTTGTTCCTCTGCTGAGAGATACCTCACTATCCCTCACCACCATCACGCCCATTCACCTTGACCACTGCACCTTCCTTACCACCACCATTATTTCCTCCCTCACCTCCCCCATTCCCACCAACCCTAGCCACCACACCTCCCTTACCATTGCCACTCCCTCCCTCCCTGACAACCACATCCTCCCTCCCTGGCAACACACCCTCCCTCAGAACCATCGCTCTGTCTATCCCTGACTGCCACACCCTCCCTCACCACCAATACTCCCTCCCTGACCACCACACCCTCCCTTTTTTCCACCTTGCCCTCCCTCCTTGGCCACACACCCTCCCTCACCACCACCACTTCCTCTCTTCCTGGCACTACCTGAATGTTGCAGTTGCAGTGACTCACCTCTGCTATTTTCCAGTTTATGCAACCCATATTGCTGGCACACCCTTCCTGCTAAGTAGTAAAATATTTTCCCAAAAATATTTCACCGTAGCAGCCAGTAATTTCTATAGTGCTTTAGAAATGGATGAATTATAATTGGCAACTTTGTGTGAAGGTTAGTAGTCATGCATCTGGCATCTTCCTTGCCATGTCAGCATACAGATGATGGACAGAAAATAGTGTCTTTTTTAGTATATAAATATGTTTTTTCTACATAGCTATTCTTACTTTTATAAAATTTTAGTCACCACATGTTAGACATGATGAATTAGTTATATTCATTTAATTTTGTTTTTAGAAACATGAAATTAAGAGTTCTGGCATTAGGTTTAGAATATGCAAAAGACTCCAAACCAAAGCTAGAATTTTTTTTACCAACACAAAGCAATGCAGTCCATAGAGGGTTAATATTCATTGGGAGATATTTGCCCTATGTAGAGTTTTTTCTTTTAGTTATCCCATGCATATAAAACTGCATGCCAATAATGTAATAATAAGGTGAAAGGGTGATTAGTTCATGATATTTCATGTGGTTTTGATTAACATATTAGAACAGGTAAAATATAAAAATCCATAACCCCTCAGACCAAGCAATGTGCTGATACCATAACATTAACAGAAAGTTTTGTATACCTAATACAGGTTCAAAATGCTATTTGTCTGTAATCTATGTAAACGTGTATTGTATGAAATGATAAACGTCTACTAACTTATTTATCAGAAACATATGCTCCAAGTTGGAGATAATCTTGAATGCGCTGAACCATGGATCATGGGAGTTTGCAGATTTCAGAAACGGGTTTTTGACATTTTACCTGTGCTATGGATTTGCTTGTCATATTCCTTTTCTTACATTTACACATTTGTTGTGCTCTTGGAGTTCTTTGTAATGCAGATGACCCTGGTGAAGGCTTTGGGAGTCATTTGACAAAGTTAGACAGACAGTGGACAGAAAATGTTTCAGCAGCATGGCTTTTGGCCTTGTATGATGAGTGGATAGGATATAATTGAATGTCCATAAGAGTTAGGGAAAAGGTAGTACTGTATGTAATTAGACTAGTTGGTATTTACTGTGTATTTTGAGCAAACAAAAGTAAAAGGATATGCTATAGGTACTTGTACATTATATAAGACAAGAGCATGTTTAGAATAATAACAGGTATGTGATTTGTTTTCCTCATTTTTACTTGTTTCTGATTTGTTTTTTTGGCAAAATTCATGTTGCACTCTGAAAGCATTGTCATTCATATGAACTGCATTTAAGCACATGGATAAGGAAAGATTTGGCACACTATTCACACCTTGCATTAGACCAAAACCGGATTTTGCCTCTGAGGTCTAGTCACTGCACCAGAGAAGCACAAAGATTTCTTTGAGTGTTCGATGCAATGTGTTCTGGTTTACAAGCTTACTGCTTATAGTGGGGTCTGAATTGAAATGTATTTTGCCTGCGAATGAGTTATGAATCGAAGTGTATTTTGCCAGTGGGTGGGATACAAACCCCAAAAAAATTTTCTGTGACGGTATTGTAAAATGCATGCTGAATAATGAAATTCCTCAAGGTTTTTGTAAATGTTTTATTATTAAAGGATAAGAATATTTTTTCTATTAAAGATAAGAAGATTTTATTTCAAATATGTCACAACTATGAGGTCTTTCATGTTGTTATCTAAGGTTATACATAAATTCTCAGCTGTTGCAAGCATAAAATAATGCTATTCAAGCCCATCACTAAGCAAGTCTTCTGGTACTTAAATGTGTGTTTGTTACTACCTGCTTGTACTGTACAGGGAGAGAGTTCTACAGTCATGGGGCCCCATCTCTTGGACTTTCTCTGTGATCATAAAACTTTTTAAACTTCTGTATGTTGTCCACATTCACAGTTTATCACTCATCTCATTCCATATGTCCAAAACTCTTGTACTTTAAAAGTACTAATTTACATCTTTTCTAACAAGTTTCTTGCTTAATTTAATGTTATGACCTCTGGTTGTTTTGTCCTTATATATTTCAAAGAACTGTTCCCTGATGATGTCATCAAACTGGTTTAGAAACCTAAAGTTGTGATCTGGTCACCTCTTAATCTTGTCTCTTCCATTGTGTAGGAAATTAAGACCTTTGACCTTTCTTTGTAACTCAGCGCTCCTAATGCTGGTACCATTTTTGTACCCTCGTCTAGACGTTCACTATTACTTCTTTGTGCTTCTTTAAGTTTGGTGTTTGTAGCATATGACATTTCCCAGAAAAGGTTTTGTCTCAGGTAGTATTCCCCTGCAGGAGTCAACCATTTGCTTTCTGATTATCTTTTCCAGTACCTTACCAACCACACTTGTCAGGGAGACCAGTCTTGAGTTCAGCATCCCCTCTCAGTTTCTTTTCTTATAGATAGGTGTGAGATGTTTCCATATTCCACTCCCTTGGCACTTTACCTTTTTCTTATTAGGACCTTGAGCCTTATATGAGTGTAGTCCCTTAAGTTTGTTTTCTCGAGATATTTCATTGCTTTCCAATACTTTATCATTCTATCTCACTAGTGTTGGGACTGTAGTGTCTTCCACTTTGTGTGATTACCTATTAATAATTAGGCATTTTTACTGCATAGGGAGGGAGTTCAACACAAATGGGGCCCCATTTTTTGAACTGTGTTTAATTACCTTTTTGTACTGTACAGGGAGGGAGTTTTACACTCATGGGGCCCCAGCTCTTTACCAATGTCTACTCTCATACAACTATTTAAGCTTTTGTATGCTGTTTGCAATTACTGTTACCTTATTCACTTTATGGCATTCATCCTCAACTCTTGTACTATAATTGAACTTCTTTTATCTTTTTTAACGAGATTCTTGCTTACTTTAATGTTGATTCCTCTAGTTGCTATATCCATACATCTTTCAAGGGACTGTTGAGTGTCTTATCATTCTGATTTTAAACTTAAATGTTGAGATCAGGTCACCCCTGACTCTTTCTTCCATGATGGGCAAATTTTACCCCTTTAGCACCTCAGTTAATTTTCCTTGTGAATCATACATTTTTCAAGTCTTGAAGTTTTGTTTTCTTTTACTGTGGAAGACAGTGTAACCCCAGCACCAATGAAATGGAATGGGGAGGTCTTTTAAAGAACATTGAGATATCGAGAAAAGACATGAACAGAATGCTAAAGGGTCTTGGCCCAAACAAGGTCCAGATGAACTTTCACCATATGTGTTGAAGATGTGTGCAGATACACTGGATACACCACTTGAAAAACTGTTCAAGATGTCACTGGAAAAAGACAAAGTGGCAAGGGAGTGGAAAACGGCAGGTGCCATACTTATTTATGAGAAAGGAGGCTGGGAGGAAGCATTGAACTGCAGACCAGTCTTCCTGATGAGTATGGTCTGTAAGGTACTGGAAAAGATAATCAGAAAGCAAATTGATGATTTCCTGCTGAGGAGAAATTACCTAAGTGAGAGATTATATGGTTTCAGGGTAAGGTTCATGTGCAATGAACCTCTAAGATTTCTATAAGAGAATGAGCTCTGTTATATGTATATGAACTGCCAGAAAGCATTTAACACTGTACCACATGGGAGGCTAATTAAAAAGTTGGATCACCAGGCAGGAATAAGGGGGAGAATCCAGCAATAGATAAGATTTTCTAAATGGAAGGGAACAGATAACAACGCATGTTAAAAGAGCTTTTCTGAAGTGGATAGAGATCATCAGTGGAGCTGTGCAGGGTTCTGTTCAGGGAGCGTTACTCTTCTTGGAAATGATTTGCCAGAAGGTGTGGCTTCCTGCTTGAATGTGTTTGCAAAGATCATGAGGGAAGTGAAAAGCGAGGAGGATTTCATCAACTTATAAGGGGACCTAGACAGACTGCAAAGTTGATTTGATACATGGTTGATGAAATTCCTCCAAAGTGAATGTGAAGTAATGAGGATGAGACACAGCAAAAGAGGCTCTTAATATAGATAATATCCAGCTGGGAATGAGTGAGTGGGTGGAGGGGACTGTGAATAACAAATTTGACAGCTCCCAATAAGAGAGGAAGTTGAGGAGATATGTTTCTTTCTTTCTGTTGAGCTTTTTTTCTTACTGTGCATAGGCACAACATTGGAGGAAAATAACTTGGATATATTAAGAAAAATTACTAATTTTTCTTCATACTTGAGCACTGTTTCCCACTTTAGTGAGGTAGCACCAGGAACAGATGAAGAAAAGCCACATCTGCTCGCATCCATTCTCTAGCTGTCATGTGTAATGCATCCACCACACAAACATTCTGTATGAAGGGGTTTGCCTGCCAAGTGTATGGAGAATATTGGATTTTTTTTCTTTGGAAGTATTCTACCTCTCTACCAGTCATCGTTATTAAAGTCCTCCTATATATTAGGATTTAATGATTAGAATATAAGGTGTATTTGTTAAGGATTTAATTATTAGAATATTAGGTGTATTTGTTATGTAATTTCATCCTCATGTGCATGGTCAGTGGAAACACCTCCTGTGCAGTTCTCTCTCCTTCTTATGTAACCCTTGCTAGAATCACTCTATAAGTTACTTATTTCTTCACATTTCTAATGATGTTCACTTTTCTCACACTCTACTACCTATCATAATTGTGTCTTCAAATACCTTCAGCCATCCAACAATCTGTGTATGTCCACTAAGTCTTTGAATATGTATGATGAGCTGTCAATAGCCTTTCATTTGTGATTGTAGTTTTAGGGGTACTGAGGAAAGCAGAATTTTTTTTTGTACCTAACTAGTGACAAAAGAGATCTTAATAAGCTACAAACGGTATGATAAGTCAGCTGGATATTTAAACAGAGGTAGAAGAACTTAAAACATCAC
>JAUTYZ010073651.1:0-11945 GCA_032273725.1 Panulirus interruptus | reverse complement strand
CAAATATTTGCATTATGAATGCTATGACTATATCTATCTTATCCAATCCATAATCCATATAATTGCTGATTATATTATTATCTTTATACTTGAACGTAATTCTAATATCTGCCAGCAGACAGTTTGTCTCCTTTACGATTCTCCTGACGTGGGACTCTGATGACAGGTTAGGGACGAGTTCTACTCCCAAGTCCATCTCACACACAGATTCCTGCAGCTTATCTCCTGCTAGATGTTATTCATATCGAGGCCTTCTTTCTCTGTCTCTCGTCCTCAGTACTTTACATTTACTGTGGTTGAATTTCTACAACCATGTATCAGACCAACTATGGGGTTTGTCTGGGTCCTCGTTTTAGATTGATGAAATCCTTTTCGATTTTCACCTCCGGCAAACATATTTGGGCAGTAGTCCAGTCATTCTGGTTAGTCATTTACATGGATCAATAAAAGCAGTGGTCAGGTGGCACACGCCACTGGTGACCTCAATCCATTTCGGGAAGGCTCCACCCGACGTGCATCTTTTCTTTCCTTCCACTGATATAATGTTCTGTCCATCGAAGTAGTTTCACCATTATCCTGCCTGGAGGTCCAGCTTCTTTATCCTCCTCCTGTTTGGCATGGTATCAAATGCTTTCTGGCAGTCCAGATAAAGATATAATCCATCCAGCCTTCTCTTGTCTAAAACAGAGCTCACTCTCTCGTGGAAATATAAAAGATTCACCACGCAATGACCTCCCCTTCCCTGAAACCGTGTTGTCTCTCTCTCTTAGGTAAATTCTCCTCCCCTGGAGGTTATCCATTTCCTTTCTGATTGTCTTTTCCAGTACCTGGAAGACCACACTCGTTAGTGAGACCGGTCTGTAGTCCAGCGACTCCTTCCGGTCTCCTTTCTCATATACAGGTATAACGTTTGCCGTCTAACACTCCCTTAAGACTCTACCCTTTTCCAGCCACATCTTTTAGAGCAACACTGCAAGCGGTTTGTCAAGTGCCAAGCTACGATGATCACCTGCAAACTGCCGCCGCTTTTCCCGCTTTCTCTTAAACACTGTAATTTTTTAAAATCCCGTTTCTCTCAGCTACCACCAACACCATCCCCAGCCAGTCACATAATTCAGGTGTGGCACAATCCTAGCTAGCCTCTACCTGCTCTGACCTCCATTATTATCCAGCCAACTCAGAGCCATCGCCACATACGTCCCTTAGCGGTCCTCCTGAAACTCATCCAGAGTTAGGTTAGGTTAGGTTAGGTTAGGTTAGGGGGAGTCCTTAGGTTAGGTTAGGGAAATTTCGTAGCTTAGGTTAGGGTAATCCTTAGGTTAAGTTAGGAACTCCTTCGGTTAGGTAGCGTCAGGGAAGTCCTTAGGTTAGGTTAGGGAAGTCCTTAGGTGAGGTTAGGAAGTTCTTAGGTTAGTTTAGGGAAGCCCTTAGGTTAAGGGTAGTCCTTAGGTTAGGTTAGGGAAGTCCTGAATTTAGTTTAAGGAAGTTCTTAGCATAGGTCTGGGAAGTCCTTAGGTTAGGTTAAGCTAGTCCTTAGGTTAGGTTAGGGGTAATCCTTAGGTTAGGTTAAAGAAATCCTTAGCTTTGGTTAAGGAGGTCCTTGGGCTAATTTAGGGAAGGTTTTTACAAGAGAACTAGGTGTCGCCGGGCGGGTTTTTAAAGGCAGGACGCTGCCTGACCGACTGACTGTAAGCGCTTCTGGCGGTAATCGTACCATGATCTCCCTCCTGGACATAAAACATGATCGATCTACCGACCACTCGCTTCACCTGTTCGTTCTAGATATGTTCTTGTCTCGCGCAGCCACCAAGTGTTCAACCACGTACTGGTTGTACCTCGGGACGGGTTTGTGACATAAACACGTCCGATCTGTCTTGTATTAATCTCGATTAATCTTGAATCATTCCTTAGCATCTGTTTTGCGCTCTACGGTAAAATAATATATGAATAAGATACGATAATCCTTACCCAAACACGTTCTCAAGAAACCTTACAACTCGTCTCCCATCTCGGCGGCACTTGTGAACTTCAGGTTAAAGAGTTTTGTGATGGAAATGTAACGTCTAAAATATACACCGGTGGTTGAAGAACTCCGAGGATCTCAGCAATGATTTCCGTGGCGTCTGCGTCGCTGAAGAATTAGTTTACGCGGGATAGGCGTACAAACATAGATCGCCCGATTCTGTTGAAATATGGTGTTAAGACAACTTTTACTGAAGGCAAAGAGGACTATCGACTTTTTCAAGTCAAAATAGTTGAAGGTCATATACACTGCTGCTTTTGCGATGATTTTTTTGGGATTTCCTTCTCGCGCGATAGCTCAAGTTTAACGGGGTCGATTTTATCAACACCGCTTGAGCTCTTCACTTAGAACGGTACCTATTGAGCTTGAGGTCAAAAGATCAAATGTGAATGATTTGGTTTCTGTACGGGAACTCCGTTTTCTACAAACAATACTGGTTTTTCCAAGGGCCACTGCTTCTCAACACTCCGTTTTCTATTAATAACAACGAACTCCCCGAGGGTCCATGGCTACACGAATGAAATATAAACTGCTCCTCAACCCTCCGTTTTCTACAAGTAGTTTAGGACGTCCAGAGGGTTGACTGCTTGTCAGCACCAGAGACTGTTGTGCCTCGTCAATATCGATCCACAAGACTGTGTGGCCTCTGCTTAACCTGAACGACACAAGGCTGTGATGAAGATAAATCTAAGTGCAAGAAGACTTGCTCATGGCTCACCAGTCACAATGTTGAATTAGCAGAGAGGAAAACGTTTAACAGAATAATTTGTGGGTGGGAATCCCACAATGACTCTATACTTCGGGCAGGTGATCTGAAAGCATCTCGACTCCGGGTATACTGAAAAATGTACTAATACCCGAGATACACTGGTTTCGTGGGGCTGTCTTCCTTGCAATTATGTCTGACAAAGCTTACGGGGTTAGGGACTGGTTCACTCGGTTGTTTAATGCTGCAGATCTCATTTTAATGTATCTTATACATCCTGGTTGGTTTGGTACACCTTGTAGGACTATTTAGCTCCTATATTAAATGTCTAGGGGCCCTTCCACAGTCTCAAGACGTCCCAGAACTGCAAAAAACTTCAATGTATTACATGAATAATTCTAGCTAGACTTTCTATGTAGCAGCCATTTATTCTTTCTTCATCTCCCATTTGCATGAAGCCTTAATCAATATCATCCCAAACTGTAGTTGAGATATGAATGGCATTGTCAGGTGGCCACCCTGTATTTTACTGAAGGCATTCATTTGGTTTTCAGAAACCTGCTCTTCCAAAAGATGACCTTCAGGAGGCTATTAGGTAAACAATGAAGTCACAAGAAAGAAGATTTATCAGACAACATGAGGCTAAGAGTCAGGTTAAAGTCCTTAAGTGTCCTTGCCTTACTAAGTCTGTCCATCATTGTCTATAACTTTATAGGCTTCCATATGGGTGGCTGGAATGATGTCAGTAACAAGCCTAGAGGAAGGGTAGCCAGAATAACAGCTGACGTGAGTATTGTATTTCTTATCTATTTTACCAGTGATTATGTTGTCATTCTGCAATTTGAATCTCAATGATCTTGTATAAGGATACGAATGATTTACCTTCCATGCAGTGAAATTATTAACATATGACTCTGTGAGATATATTTGCCATTCACCTTCATTAATGATAGGTATCATCACAACAGGATCTGATAGCTATAGGCCACCACAGTTCACCTGTTATTGTCACAGCTCCAAACCGAATACCTGTAGTCAGTATTGCCAGCCTTAATTCAACCTTTAATGCAACTATTGCCCAAGGAAACCATTTACCTGGCAGTAGCATTCCTTGTAATAGTGCCTGCCAGTCTCGTCGTCTCAAACAAAGAAGTGGGTCCGAGACTGCAGAAAATAACGCAAATGTAATGAATACAACAAGATACGGAAGGAACCAAGGAGATTCATCCATACAAAGGAGAAACCGCGTGCAGCAACTGAAAGAGTGGCATGACTCTGCTGAAGTAAAATACAGTAAGGGCTGGAAGGCATGTGACAGGATGTGCAGGTTGGCCAACCTCAAACATCACAGGGCTCATAGAGGAGGAGCCTATGCCTCAAGGGTACAGGTAAGGTTTCGAGAACTTAACATGAGCAGATGTGGTGAAGGTCAAGAAGGGATTGCTTTAGTTGGAGGGAATGTGATAAATATGCAATATAACTGAGTCAGTGGACTTTGGTGATGAACAAACACATAGTTAATCGTGTTATGTTTGATGTGCCAATAACACTTAACTGTTGGCATGAGTGGTATGTATGCCATCTTTACATATTTATGAAGCTGCACAGGAGTCTGAGAGAACTCATGGACTATGCTTCTTGACTGCAAATAATTATACAATAAATATATACCTTCATCAGAACTTTATATGATAAAAAAGAATATGCACATTATTGCATATCTGAAAAAGGCATCATTATTCGTCTCGGACATTACTTCTGATAAATACCCTTAATGACATCATTATATTGCATTCTTCCCTTCCTGAAAATGGTTAATCTGTGATAAAGCTAGAAACAGTTTAATATATTGATCTGATTTCTATGACTTGGATTCTTTTTTTTTTCCACAGTCCTCCATCATAAAACTCCTTTTACTTGTATTTCATCACTCCATCCATCTACTTCTCCTTCAGGTTTCCTCAGATTTTCCCTTGTATTGTTTACAAGGGTGGTGTTTGTGCCTACTATAATACAAAAACTCCTCTTTTTCTCACCTTGTTGATCTTGAATCTCCAAACTTTGATGTCAACAAGCATAAAGTTTCTTTGCCTTCTGTAACTTTGCTTTTATGTGTCATACAGTTGCCTGCCAATTCCTTCAACTATGTACAACTCTTCAAGTGTTTGACTTCACACAAAGAAACATTGCTGTCTTCACATCCACGAGGTGAAGTTTACTAAATGGGTGAATTTCAATGTACACTACAGGGGTTGATCATGCCTTACCCGGAACGATACTGGCGGATGTAAGCCCTTAATGATCTGGAAAACAGATAATACAAACATGAGTTCCTGATTATCACAACATATTTTTTTTCTGAACCCTTTGACTATAAATATACTATTTCTGACCCCATAGGGTCCTCAAACCATAAATCCATTTATTCTTCCTCTTTTCTTTCATACTTGTTCACCATTTCTAGTGTTAGCAAGAAAGTGCCAGGAATAGGCAAGGAAAAGGCCTCATTCGCTCACATCCATCATTTTCTCTATGTCATGTTTAGTGTACTAAAACCACAGCCCTCTATCCACAAACAAGCCCCACAGACCTTTCCATGGTTTCCCCCAACTGCTTCATTCACTGACAGCGCATCGCCCCCTGTATATCACATCACTCCAGTTCACTCTATCCCTTGCATGCCTTTCACCCTCCCTGCCATTATACAATCTCCAGGCTTCACCTTGAACCAAACACACTGAATATCCCAACTGGCCAATCAACAACACTGTCACCCCTGCAACTGAGAAATACCACTGCAGTTCCATTCACTCCACTTGCTTTGCCACTTTCATCTTATGCAGTTCTTTCATCACTTCCTCTCTTCACCAAACCGCTTACCTTCCCATCCCTGTCACCACACATCTGCAACCCTGTCATGTAACACATTCAACAGTCCTTCAAAATACTCACTCCATCTCTTCACCTCTTCTATGCCTGTAACCACTCTCCTTTAGCTCCCCTTCAGTGATGCTCTCTTGTTCTCCTCGGACTTCACCATCTTCCAAAACCTATACTTTCTATAATATTTATAGTGATAATATGTATATGCAAATAATCATATAAACATGATACGGTATTTATATGTACATGATGGTTATTGTGCTTTCAGTTGACCATATTAACTTTTTACTTTATATGATAATACTTATAATGACAATATGTATACGCAAATAATCATAATCCTGATATGGTATTTATATCTACATAACGGTTATTGTGCTATAAGTTGACCAAATTAACTTTTTACGTCATTTATAGGTGGAGAGCATGACGTTACCAAACTCATGGACCGTGACACAGGATCTGGTAGATCGTCTGTCTGCCAGGCGCAGTCATGTTCAAGAGGTAAGGTCAGGTTAATATTTGGGAGAATCTACCTATATTCATCTATATCTCCAACAGGGAAAATATCATAAAATAATTTATATTTAAAACCCTATTCATATAAACATATATAATTTCAAGGATCCTTTTCTCCTGATGCCTCTTTTCCTTAGTCTTTACTTTCCCTGTACCACTTCTTTACAGGTTACTGCACACCTGAAACTCTTCACAGTGCTAAACACATTGCTCTATCCCATTTATCCATCTTATTTGGCTACTGCTCTTAAGCAGGGTATCTTGGTTAACACGCTGTGTTTACAGATAATCTTGGCAGCATATGAACCATGGTGGCTGAAGTGAGTCATGAGGTGGGAGAGGGGACTATGGTCATGGCTGCATTAAGGAGTGTGAGGTAGGAAAGGACATTGGTAGGGCAAAGGTGAGCATGTCTGAAGGTATAATCTTCCCAACAGAGTTGCATAAATGCATCTTGGGCCTGAAATGCAAAAGAGCAGAGGAGAGGGTAGATATGTTCAAAATGAAATGGATTTGGACACTGAGAGAGGAGGAGTGAAAAAAATAGACTGTGTCAGAAGTGCAAGGAGGAAAGGGGAGAAGCAGACTGAGCTGGAATGATGGAGTTAAAAAGGCTTTTTTTTTTGTGATGACTTAATTCCAGCACTCAAAATCTTTTTTACTCCATCTTTCCATCACCAAAATGGTCTTCCTGTTCTCCTTGTCCCCTCCACTTCTGACACATATATCCTCTTTTTCAACCTTTCCTCACTGATCCTCTCCATATGTTCAAAACATTTCAGCACGCATTCTTCTGCTATCTCAACCACAATCTTTTTATTACCACACCTCTCTCTTACCCTTTCATTACTTACTTGATCAAACCTCCTCACACCTAATATTGTCCTCAAAAATTTCCTTTCCAACACATCCACCCTCCTTTGCACAGCCTTATCTATAACCCATGCCTCACATCTATGATACTGCAAACACCCTTTCAATATATGCGAAGATCCATCATACCCATGATGAAACTACCGCAATGAAGACACCAAGCACTTACTACTTAATTGACATGCACACACACCATCACAACACTTGATGACCCATGTCCTGGTCAGTGGACATGCCTGGCTTCTTGAGTGCTGCCTGAGCCTCATTAAGATAGAATGGGCTCCTGGGGCAGGAAGTAGGTATATACATAGGTGTTACCAGACTCTGCCTGCAGAAGGTTACACCAAAAGTGAAAAGTAAACTTTGGCCAGGCTGTACCATTAGGAGTACAGTCTTGTTAAGAACTTCTCACTTCAAAGGAGTCCACATTGTGTATCATTCTCCCTGCAAATGAAAGTAGCACCACGACCAAGACCCTTTCTTAGAAACGGGTCTTGGGACAATTAGAAATAAAAATAATTATAGATGTTACCATATTTCACACACAATTGGTTACTTTGCATGAAGGAAGTCACCTTCAGAAATGCTGTATCATTGTCAAGGGATGAAAAGAAATACATTCTTGTTGAGAACCTTCTTGCTACAAAGGAGTCCATCATTTCCAACATGAGCCTGCATGGACTGCAGCCTCAAAGCTACATGAGACCCACAAAAGGGTTCCTGGGGTTGTATTATCATTAAAATAATACAGTAATAATAACAATAATAATATTAATAATTCTAATGATAATAATAGCAATAATTATATACATACGTGTTAGAATTTTCCAAACTGTCTAATGAAGTTCCGTATTACTGACTTGTGCCCAATTAATGACTACCTTAAGTATGTTACATTATCTACAGTAACCAATACAATATAAATCATGCATTGAAGCAGGGGCAGAGGGATTTTCTTTCATACTTTTGAAGTACTACACTTCCAAAAAGCAATACTGACTACAATACACTTAATTCTTTACCATAATTATTTAATTCTTGTGCACTGGACAAAAATCATTTGTAAAATAATGTACCTGAATTAAAGCGGTCATGCCTTCATCAAAAACCTCCCTACTTCACCCATTAAAATGTCAAACTGGCCAAACACAGTCTTCCAGAAACTTCTGTATATAAAGGTAGCCAAACAGGATTTAGGCTACCCTAAAATGAAATCCTGTCTCTACCTCCATTCACTACCTCACAAAACTAATCCAGGTCAACGAATAATCAAGATGTGTTGAAGAAACTCCAGTAAATCTTTGGGGAAGAAACTTTCTAAGCTGTTTTCACTACAAATATTGAAAATTCATTTTCCATAAGTACTTGCACCATCCATCCCTACAACACTACAAACACCACTGCTAACTTAGAGAAAGAAGCTATACGTGAAACCACATAGAAGTGGCAACAAACTGATAGTAAGTGAAGGTACAGAAGTGGGTGTTACTGGACTCCACTTGCTTGAGGTTACATCGCAAGTGAAAAGTCACTTTTGGCAATGCTGTATCACTGGGGGTAAAGTCTCATCATAGAATATCTCACTCTAAAGGAGTCTACATTACCATGCCACTGGAAGTAGCCTTGGGTTGCAGGAGCTTTTAGAAAGGTCTCGGGTAAATCAAGACTCTTTCACAGAAATTGATCCTGGGGTAAATATACATAAAAATAAATAAGACACAGAAGTGTCTACACAAGAAAAAAATAATACAAAGGCAACCCAATCCAAGTTACTAAATAAATAGATATATTTCTTGTATCAAGTGTTTATTTCTTTTTCCTTTACAATGTGTTCATTATTTCCCACAAGAGTAACTTAGTATAATGAACTGTAAAAGAAAAATAATTCTCACTTGACTCATTCCTCTGTTCCTTCTTTTGAAAAGTGATATATTCATTATTCATCTACAACAGCCCCGGGACACCTGCCTTAGAAAAGGTCCTGATGTTACCCAGGACCTCCTTTCCAGATGATCCTGCAAACCAAGGCTGTGCTACTTCCAATAGCAAGGATATGAAGGACTCCTTTGAGGTGAAAGTTTTTTTAATGAGACTGTACACCTAGTAATACATCCTGGCCAAAGGTGACTTTTTACTTATGGTGTAACCTCATGCTGGTGGAGTTCAATAACTCTGAAAGTATCATATATATATATTTATATATATAATTCTTTTCTTTCATACTTGATTGCCGTTTCTTGCTTTAGTGAGGTAGTGCCAGGAACAGATGAAAAAAGGCCACATCCGCTCACATCCATTCTCTAGCTGTCACATGTAATGCACTGAAAACACAGCTCCCTAACCACAACCAGGCCCCACAGACCTTTCCATGGTTTACCCCAGATGCTTCACATGCCCTGGTTCAATCCATTTACAGCATGTCGATCCCTGTATAACACATTATTCCAATTCACTCTATCCCATGCACAACTTTCACCCTCCTACATGTCCAAGTTCCAGTCACTCAGAATCTTTTTTACTCTATCCTGTCATCTCCAATTTAGTCTCCCCATTCTCCTTGTTCCCTCCTCTTCTAACACATATATCCTCTTTGTCAAACTTTCCTCATTCATGCTCTTCATATGTTCAAACAACTTCAGCACACCCTCTTCAGCTCTCTCAACCACACTCTTTTTAATATATTTCCACACCTCTCTCTTACCCTTTCATTACTTAATTGATCAAACCACCTCACACCTCATATTGTCCTCAGACATTTCATTTCCAACAAATCCAATCTGCTTCGCAAAACCTTATCTATAGCCCATGCCTCGCATTCATATAATATTGTTGATCTGTTGATGTATACTGCCACTAGTACTGAGCAGGAGGAGGTTGTTGTTGCTTGAATCCAACTACGATATGTTATGTGAGCTAACTGTACAGTGTGGTGGTAGAGTGTTTGGGTCTGAAGCCATGCTCTGTAGGTGACAGTGGTATGTTTTGTTTAATTTTGTTATGCTCATTTTTTCTCAAGGTTTGGATACTCAGGACAGAAGTGATAAAGGGCAGGAAGAGAAGGGAGAGATGGGTTGTTTGAAGTGTTTTAGGACTGATCATATTTTGGCAAGTTTCCAGATGTCTGGGGTTTTGTTGTGTAGCCAACAGTATTTTTTGCCTTTAGGCAGTTTTCTCCAGCTCTCTCCCTCTTCTCTATTGCCCTGTCACTCTTGATACACACTCATTTGAACTCCTACCTTTTGGCAAGTTTCTATGACTGTCTCAGCACCTGTTGACTACACACTTCCATGTCAAATGTTACCCTTAACGGCCTTTTCTGTGTCTTTCCAGTATGCCCCCATTCTCTTGAATTCCTCCACTTCTTGACTTGCTAATTCCAATTCCATCACATTCAGCAACTTTCCAACTTGTCTTAAGTTCCAGCTTTTCTTTCTTGCATGGTTGGAAGATGTTCTTTTTCCAGTCCACAGATAATCACAGATTTGTTCCAACTAACCTTACTCTGCACAACTTACCTCAATTGTATGGTGGTCTAACTAGCCTTCTGTTATCTCCTGCAAGCATGCTATGTCCTCTTACTTAACTTTTCCAACATCTGCTTTTTCATTGTTTCACAGCAGTCTTGAACTATCTGAGCCCTCTTAAGTCTCCCATCCATCATACCACATTCTTCAGCTAGCATCCCGTCTCTGACTGTTTAGATAGCCTTTTCAACAATCCTATCCAATTCAGTATTCTGTTTACCAATCTGCTTCAGAACCTTCAGTACCCCTATCCCTCAGTTCCTCTTCAGTTTTGTTTATCTTTGGGGTTTTCTTCATTCATCCTTTTGTTTCTGACTAGCCTCTTTCTGGCTGTACACACAACCTCTTTGACAATCCTATCCAATACTCCACTCTGCCTTTCAGCTTCAAAATCTTCAGTATTCCAAGATCTTGGTTCCTCTTCAACTTTTTTTTTCAGCTCTGTGGTTTTCTTTAGTCCTGGAATTAACCCTTATCTGGCTGACTAGTTCATTTTTCCTCGACTTCATGATCTACTTCACCCTCAAAATCAGCTCTAAGCTCTTATCTGTCTTCCTCTACCTTGACTAAAGTGTGCTTCTCCTTAGTGACAAAATCTTACAGTACCCTAATTTCATTGTCAAGTTCTCTAACAGTTTTACATAGCTCCTCCACCTTTTGTGCTCTCTGGCACTTTCTATGTCCTCTGGACTTTCTATGTTCCTCCAATGTTTTCACCTTTTCCTCCAGGTGGCATATTCTCAGGATAAACTTATCTACAACTGCCATCTTGTGAGGGCTATCGGCCATCAGTTCCTTCTCCAAATCCCTACTGGTTCCATTGCGCTCTTCTGAGAATCCCTCAAAATCACTGTCATCTTTCCATGTACTACTTTCCATTTTCCTCCTGATTCCCATCATGCTATCATTTGTCCTAAGCTGGTTTAAATGTGGTTGTCTAAGATTAGTTGAATGAATTTGTCAAGTGTCAACTGGGTAACTTAAATGGTTAGTCTAATTTTCCCTGTTTTGGCTTTTGAACACTCAAATATCCTGGTGACTTAGTTTTATACTACTCCCCAAAATGTCTATGAGCAGTGGTAATTCCCTTCTATGCTCCAAATTATGAATAAAACGAAACTCTCCAGCCTGTTTCCACTTGTTACAACATTATTTCCATTTGGTTCTGTGCTACACTTTTTTCTATATCCTCTTCCTGAATTTCCTCATACATCTACAGAGTCTGCAAAAAAACCTTGTCTGCCCCATATATTTTCAAAGGTAATGTCACACTTACATTTCAGTTCTTTGTCGTCTTTCCTTTGGCCTTGATTACCATCTGAAGATGTCTGGACATGGAAATGACAAGGTTCCTGAAATATTTTAGGTCAATGTTATGGTCCATAGGGCTTTGATCTCCTGAATGAGACAAGGCACT
>JAUTYZ010073542.1:0-10118 GCA_032273725.1 Panulirus interruptus | reverse complement strand
TCATCGACGTACGAATGAGTAAGGTTGAAGCAAAAATGGAAAAGAAAGAAAGTAGGCGATAGGACTGAATCGTAAGATGTATCACCACAGTTGTTGGTGTTGTACTACGAGTAAGAGTGGCCAGAATGCACTCACGGCTGCCGAGGGTGTTGGTGAGGAGGACGGGGCTCGGGGAGCTGGTGCCAAAAGAGTTCCAAGCCGTCAGGTAGAGGTGGTAGGGGGCGCCGCAGGGTAGTCCCCGCACCACAACGCTCCTCACCCCTGGATCCGCCGTCGTCTCCATCCACTCGCCAGCACGACCCCGGTGGTGTACCGTGTACCCTGCGGAAGGTACCGTCCAGACCGGGATGACATGACCGGTTAGTCAGCCTCATTGAGGAAAATTTAGTCGGTTGCTGGAATATTCATACTGAGGGGCAATCCATGTCCTTCCTACTCGTTTATTCAGAACTTTTTAAACTTGAAAGAGTGGAGAACTTGATGATAATCGTACGACACAACTGGCATTGAAGCTCATCACCAAGATGATAATCTATAACGTGCAAAAGCTCCAGACTTATCATGTTTACTGTCTCCACAGCCGGGTGGGTTACGTAGATCGTCCTCCATACAAGGATCCCTCCACACCACGCACTTCGCAGTGCTCTGACTCTTCCTCACATGCACTCACTCAACATACCTCTGGTTTTCTCCTCTACCTGTATACACACATACACACAGACACACACACACACATACATTTCCAGTTCGTACCACCAGATTTACCTTTACCCTTCCTATATCGATAGTCCCGTTCACAAGAGATGATTCCTCTCAGTTCGTTCCTTCCATCACCATTTCCCTCGATTCAAAGTGAGGGAGGTTCACTTACCCAGGATGGGCGCCCCTCCATCGCCTGCTGGGGTGATGGTGAGGTTCAGGGCGTCGTGGGTGGCGTGGGCGAGGGTGAGGGTGGGCGGCGGGGGCGTGGTGACGGCCACCACCTGGTGGGTGAGACTGTCAACACCCACGTTGTTCCTCACCCAACACGTGTAGTTGGTCGTCTCGCGCACAGCTGCTCCAGCATTAGCAATGACAGGACAAACAAATTACAGTTAATATGTTGACCTACTTAGCCAAGCTAGACAATTATAGTCCTACAAAATATAGCAAGCTACGATGGGGCAGTCGGAATTACCTGTATATTGCAACTTACCCCTTATCACATAGATGGATATCACGCTATTGATTTCTCAATAACGACTTACAATCTATGTGATAAAATCCATTTATGTGATAAACGAGGCTAGCTTGTCAGCTAATCTAATGAACTATAGGTAAAGAATTTACCTTAAATAATCTTTTTCTTGGAAAATATCATTTCTTTAGATGGTACGTTTCTGGATCTGGTTTGCTAGGACTGAAAGAATGGCTCTGAGGCCTTTGTCTTTACAAGATGTTGAATGGCTTGATCCCGTGTTCTGTACCCTTGTTATCGATGATGACAGGACGGTAGC
This sequence comes from Panulirus interruptus, assembly GCA_032273725.1. Taxonomy (NCBI): domain Eukaryota; kingdom Metazoa; phylum Arthropoda; class Malacostraca; order Decapoda; family Palinuridae; genus Panulirus; species Panulirus interruptus. The sequence continues at coordinate 8,622 of JAUTYZ010073542.1, read as the reverse complement.
GCTCTTACCCAGCAATCCCACACTATTGTTTCTTTCATGTGATTGTATTTGTCTTACCCAATATACTCTGTTAAGGTCCAAAATAATTGAAGACAAAAGAAACAAAGTTGTGTTGGCTGCATGACAGCACACTTCCCCGAGAACTCGAAAGTACGTAGTAGATACCAAAATGAAACGAGATGTGATTATGTAACAGATAAGCAAGTGCATATGTGAATAGGGGGAGGTAGGAAAGTTTCGGACTGGGTTGATAAAAGTAAGTGAAAAATCTTTAGAGAGTTTGATAATGACAAGATTTTTTTCTTACGAATCGAACTTACAGTAGCGTGAGGTATCGGAGTATTGGCTACTTGGAAGTCAAGATCACTCACCTACAAGGTGAAGGTCGCCCCCTGGGAGCAGCTGTTTGAGCTGGCTACTGCTGATGGTTGCACCTGCCTTCTTCCAGGAGATGGTGGGTGGCGGCGACCCCAGACCCCTGCAGCCCAGCGTCACGCCCGACCCCACACCCACCCGCCACGACCTTCCGCCGCCCACAGCGATGGGTGCATGTGTGGGTGTGGGTGTGGGCAGGGCGGTGAGCCGTGGGGACTGGCTACCCTCACCAGCCACTGTCGTAGCTGTTACCCACACCTGAGGACAGGTAGAATGTGGCTTAAGCTTGACATAATTCCCAAGTCTAGCTAGAGTCACAGTATGAGATAGTTAGTTAAGATATGCCAAGAAGTACTACTTGAACTGGACCCCAGAAGAAAGACGTCCAACAGGACTTCCTGGAACGAGATGGATTAAGGGCATGAAGAGTTTGCGTGAAAGAAGAAGGATGACGTTGAAGGAAATTGTAGAAAACAGAGAGTAGAATGATGGGAGCGAGTGGGAAAGACGGAATGGGAGTCCGGCGACTAATAGACCATCCATGTCTCTCTGGCGTCTGGTGAGACAGAGAAGTTAAGAACCATCACCTGGCTCCATCATTAGCTACTTGGTGGACAGTATAGGTTGAATTGGATTTGTCGATTACCCTGCTCTAGACTGGAAGTCAGCCTGGGTTAAATCTAGGCAGGCATCTACAGAGGAACTCATCTTAAAGCAAGTTCGTCTTACAGAAAGTCAAGATCATGTTCAAACAAACTTGAGTAACCTGAGGAATGAAAGGTTGAAAGAATGACTCTAGGAAATATTTGATTATCTGAACAGTCTAACAACGTTTGCTGGAGACTAACATCATTTGCATACTAAGATGAATTGCGTGCCTCATTTCCAACTACGAAGTAAGGCATGAAGGTAATGTTTTCTCAAAGCAACTAGTTTCCTTGTTTTACATTCTCATCTTCACAAGTGTCAGAGACTTGAAGGAAAAGCGAGAGCTAATTGTATAGATATTCTTTTCTCTTTTTGAAGTTATATTTGTTTTCTATTTCTGTCCTATAGACTAGATAAGGAATTCTATTTGTGGTTACGAGAGGATGAATAGCAGTGAGGATATATTTGATTGAAGGAGACAGAATAGATAACCACATAAGAGAACATTAACCTATTTATTAGTTTTTAACATCTATTGGCCAGTTCTCGGAGCAGTTATGATTACACGAGAACGAACTCTTTGGCTTTTTGCTTTCTTTTCAGAGATGGAAGAACTGACTTAAAGCTGTATAGAGGATGTCTATCTTTAGTTATAATCACACAGCAACACCAGTTACTGTTCCATCGCACAGATTAAATTTCACAGCCTTGCAAAGATTATTTCAAATTTTCCTTCTCTCTGTTTATCTGTTTGTTTCTACTTTTCCTCTTCGTTTTACTTCCTTACTCCTATTTGTCCTCATGTCTAAGTTGGGCACCTAACCTGCCTAAAATCTTCATCATTTCTACATATATTCATATTTTCTTTCAGGAGCCAGGCCGAGTCTGTGTATACATACGAAAGGCATGCTAACATTCAGGACGACTGACAGTAGACGTTGAGGCTTCTCCGCCACTTCGCCAGCGCTATCAGAAATGAGACACCGGTGACAGGAAAATGGTTATGGAAACTACATGCATACATGCATGTATCACAGTACCCAAACTGAGGAAATATGGGATACATGAGGTATAATACATCGACAGAGAACTGACCCTCGAATTAACTTTTAAGTCAAATATGTTATCATTCATGGAAAATATGACAAAGCCCTTCAATTCCTGGCAGTGAAAACCTACATGGCATATACCTATATATATAACAAAAACCAGCTAATGAATAATACATTACGTGGATCACCAACCGATGGGGCTTGTGGTAACTATCAAAAACATTTCTAAGGATTCAACAAACTACAATCGCTATTGCATACGTGCATTATATATATGGTAATTTCTTATCTCTTCACTCGTATCTATGAGGAATAAGAGATGCTATGCATTCTCCTACAAACAGAGAATGGGCAGTCATTGTAAAGAGCCCGTGCCGGGTACAGACCTAGCGACTCAAACAGCAACATGTATCATACATTTCTTATCTACTACACCTTTCAATTATGGTTAATATTAACATTTTTGTTTTCTTCATTCAAATGTTATTCTATCATTCGAGTCTTCTGATGAAAGGGACTGTTTTTCTTCACGTCTCGTTATCTTGGTCATCATGTCGCTTATTTTCCTTTGTCAGGTAGTCTAGCCATCAATCACCTGCGTTGCATTAACACCTCTCAAGACTATGATGATTATATATCTAATAATTTTTTGTCAAAGTCAGGTTGCAAAATAATTTTTCTATATATATATTTAACATTTACAGTTAGGTTCTGCCTCAAGTGACCACTTAGCACTCCAAACCTATTGAGGGCAATGAGATAGACCGCTTTTCCCTTTAAAGAGTTGTTATAGAGAAGAATTTTATGGAAATTTTTTTTCTCCCCCTCAGAGAGTGATATGCCGTCAAAGTGAAGACGTGAACGAGGGCGGGGACTAACCTGGATCCTGGAACCGGGGGTGAGGCCGCTGAGTTCTCGCCACGTGGCCTCCGATCCTCCAGCGCCCACCACGTCCCGCACTGCCACCTGCAACACACCACCTGCGTCACTGCTGCGACTCCCACACACCACCTATGTCACTGTTAGACATCCTTACACCCCAAACCGTCACTGCTACACTCCTTACACCCCAACCCGTCACTGCTACACTCCTTACACTCCACCTGCGTCACTTCTACACTCCATGAGTTACCTATGCACTTCCCAGGCACCGTCTATCGCACCCGTCACACTCAACTATATAAGTTTCACACTCCCGGCATACCATTGGCATCACCCGTGCACTTTAATTCCAACCCCACCTACGACACCTTTATACTCTCCACGTACACAAATATCACCCTCTAATCTTCCACCACACCGACTGCGTCGCCCAAACGTCAGCGTGACCTATTTCACTCACCTGGTCATCCCTGGCGGAGTAGAGGGTGTAGTGGAGGATGCTGCCGGTGTGTGGGTGTGGTGGCGACCACGTCACGAGCAGGGTGGTGGCTCCCGTCACGATCACCCGCACTCGTCTCGGAGGCCCTGGCACTGCAGGAGGTGGGATGGGAGCTGTATTGTCCTGGGTGTTATTACTGGTTTAGTTTGTCGAGACAGAAGTATCATGAAAGCTTTACCACATTCGAAGCAACTGTTTTAATATTTAATCTTTCATTTCATATGTTCTCAGAGAGAGATGTAGAATTGAAAAAAAATCTTAAAAAGCCTTAAAGTTCAAACCAGTGTGAGTAGTCCAGTACATAATTGAGGTGTTTACCATCATCCTCCGTGATGCAGAAAACAGGGTCGTTGGAGGGACTGTAACCGACCTCGTTGAAAGCCTTAACGCGCACGCTAATATTGGTTGCTGGAGGTAGGGCGTCCAGGTTTTTCTCCAGGTTGGTCGTGTTCACCTCCCAGGTGTTACCTGCCGGGGAATTCATGTGAAGGACAGATAACAGGACAGCTGATGGTCCAGTAGGAGGTTATCTACTGGGGGAAAGTAATGGTATACCGAGGTCATTGAAGAGCTCAGGTAGGAAGAAGACAAGGAAGTACCTCCTGCGTGATACATTATGCATGAAGGATTTACTTAGGGCGTAATGAGAAGGGTTGGCAATATGGTACCACTCTCCGTAGTATTAGGACTTATCTCATATTTCCCCACTAGCCGACCCCCAGAGGGTCCCATTAAATGGGACTTCCTTCAGTGCTAGACGCTTGACTGCATTACGTAAGGTGGTGGTGTTTAGATATTTGCGTTAAAGTTACATGTATGATTTCAAGGTATAATGAAAGAGGGAGAGAAGGAGGGAATCAGTGCAGGAAAAATGTCAAATATCAGAGTATTTTGCAGCGTTACTTAATGGTGGAGTGTTACCAAGTCAGAGAAAACTGACTAACACCGAAGCCAGACTTTTCTATTTATGATTCAGTTTACTTAGCATCGTGTTGAAGACTTAGATTATTTCTATTTCAGTTTTATTGTGTTCTGACAGAACTCTCAGCTTTCAACCACATCATCGTTGTTATAACTACAGTGAATATACCTAACGAGTTTACACTTTGTAGTGCACAGCAATTATCTAATGAGTTTACCATTACACTTTATAGTGCATGACAGTAAAGTGTAAACACACAGAATGAAGCATCATACAGTTACAGTATCTATATAGAGAGCAAGTGATGTCTGAATGAAAACATCAATTAGCAGCCCGATATAAATGAAATATGCTGACACAAAAATAGTGATTGATTGAGTGGGACCCTTAGATAGAGCATCTGAACCTCAAAGGGGGGTTTACAGAGTTAATTAAATGTTACGCCATCTCTTTGTAGAGCTAGAGCTGTTGCATGATTGGAGCATAGAGAATGACAGGCGGATGGGCAGACAATGTGAACCGGTAATCACTATAGGGCGCCCAAATCCCGGTGTGGGATCCTTATATCTTTATGTTAGCTGAGACGGCACGGGTTACCGGATGCTTTAATCAAAGGCCATTTCATTTACACTACTAATTTAGCCACCAGCCCCTTGGGGAGGATGAATAGCTGGGTTGACTGCAGACCGACTGCCGCGACCAGGACTCGAACCTATGTGGGCTTTACCCTTGGCGGCCCCATGAATTCATCACGGTCAGCAACGATAATCACTACACCACAGACGTCCTGATAAAGACTTAAAAGAAACTGAAGTAATCTGTGCAAGAGTGTGTGTGTGTGTGTGTGTGTGCTGCATTTACAATGGCAATGAGGATTTCAGTCTGGCCCACAATCGTACTTACTGCTGGAGGAATGGTGGTGGACGTGCTTGGTGGGTGAGGCCACTATGGTGTATCCACTGACAGGGGCGTGAGTACAGTGCGAGGGCGGCGGGGACCACCACACCCGCACGCTTCCCCGCCCTAACCCACGGCACGTTACTCCCGCAGGCGGACATGAAGGGGCTGTGGGTGGAAGGAACAACACAGGTGTCAGTCCTGAGTGGACCTACCACTGTTGCCTGGCTTACCTGCTTAACCTCAAGGAAATTTAAGATATCGTGATGTATAAATAACAAATACATTGTCCCTGTTCAAATGACCTTTTAGGTTATTCTCCACACATTCTAGTAGCATAATGGAGGTCTGCTGTTCTTGATTAGTTAACATACTATGATGTGGACAAGCTGTAAGACCATAATAACCTACAACTAACCACAGCTGTCACCATAGCTGGTGAAAAATACATACCTTAGCCGGTTGTGAACCCAAAACCCCAGACTCTAATGATACTTTTAGCTTTTGAGAGTTCTAGTGCTTGTTACCTGTCAAGTCTTCTTTCTGTAATATTCCTGTAGACTACCTAGCCTGGAAGGGGGTAGCGAGATGGGTAATCCTACCCATTGCATAGCTCCTCTCGGTGATCATTCGTATATTGTTAAACTTTGCATCATTTTTCAAAGATGTTTTAAGTATTCTTTATTGTTTCCTTCAACTTTCATTTTTCTCTGTCCTTTCAAGATTTTTCCTATATTTTCCCTTTCTGTGTGCGTTCTGGGTCAGCTTTCACTCATTTTCCTTATCTTTACTTTTAAGTATAATTAAGCCGCAACTTCCGCACTCTTGCAGTAGCCAGACGGACTTGTAGCATTCTTCAGCAAAGGTTACGAGCCAGCTGGAAGGCCTTTGACACTTAGAACTGGTCACCGACTGAAGCGTTTGGAGAAGACTCCCTAATCACCAGAGACTGCTTTGGACACTGGGTCGGGCGTGCATGATGCATATCAATAAATGAGTAAAGTGACCACTCTCTTTGAAATTATACAAATTACATTTTCAGAATATACTCATGACAATTCACAAAAGAAATGCTAGATTTGATTTATAAACAATTAGGTAGAGTCTCCATAAGACAGAATACAGAATATTAAGGAAAATACTGACAAATTGGAAGACAGGAACTTTGTCACGTATTTTCTATGAAACAAGTATAGATAAAAGTTCATTCAGTCATACCTTATTTATTTACGATGGACTGGTTTAATTCAATGGAACAGTAGTAGCAAGTTAATGTAGGCTTTACAAGAATGTAGAAAAACATAATCTTGCTTGGGTAATGCAATCACAAGAGAAACGAAACGCCCCACAGTGATATTTAAGACTATACCTTCACTGTAAAACTATCATCAGACAATGAAAAAAATATTTTTTCTTTTACAAATGTTGATGCATCCGATGCTAAAAGACAATGTTGAGGTTACATGTTAACTTTTCCTTAGTTGCACAGCTCCTGTCATTGTACTTCCTTCATCTTCTGTCATGATCAGAGCTATTGGTAAGTTATCTCACATCCAAATATTGAAAACAGCATACTTTATGGGGTCTCGTGATGCAATATAACCTCTACGTTCTTGATATACATAAACTTTCCGAAACCGGCTGGTTGCGCTCAGCGCGAAGGCTCGGATGTATTGTGTATTACCTATTACTGTGACTGAAAGTATAGTGACTTCCAGTATAAGACATACCAATCCTGACCCTCACCGTCGCAACCATTAGAATCTATAAATTTAGAGAGCGACACACCCAGCTCTGCTACCAAAACCTCGGGGAACAACGATGAAGAACGCACCGTCATGACTGGTAGAGTCTACTATCCTGGGAGAGGAGAGGGGTCCAGCTCCTGCTTTGTTGAACGCCCTAACAGCAACCTCGTAGAGGGATGCCGGCGTCAGACCCCGGACTTCGTACTGCTCCACCTCCTCGGCGTCCCCTGCGGCAGCCGTGGGGCACTGGATATTACTAACATATAGCTGATTTGATATTCTACGTTATTCTGATGTTAAACATTTTTTTTTTTTTTTACTCTAGTCAAAAGAGATTAAAGCATATGGCATCATTCTGCAGAACGTTGATTAAGTCTAACAGGTGTTTATATCTGATTTTAAACGATTATAGGTGGCAGAGACACGCAGGAAGTCTTTGAAATTGGACAATTTTTACTAAAACTGGTTATTAACAAAGACAGATATTGAGTAGACTCCGTGGTAGATATTGGTTGGTTGCCAAAAGTATATGAACTTATGGTACTGGCGGTGTAGTACTCTGTTGCTTACCTACGGTGGGTGAAATAGGCCTGGTGATGTAGGTCGGGTGCCCCTGCAGCTTCTGGCGACGAAGGGCAATCGTGTACCCCCTCAGAGGGCCGTGGGTGAGGTGGTGAGGTGGGGCGCGCCAGGTCACTAGCAGAGATCGAGGACCTCCAGCAGCCACCCGGACATCCCGCGGCGCTCCAGAGGGTGCTGGTGACCACCACACATTGTATACTGTATTACCCACCACACATTGTATACTGTATTACCCACCACCACACCTTGTATACCGCCCCACATGCTGTATCACCCACCACATCCTTTACACTGGTCACATACTGTATCACCCACCACATCCTTAACACTGGTCACATACTGTATCACCCACCGGTTCCTATATACTGACCACGTCATCCACAACAATCTGTACTCTTGGTGGGCACATACTGCATCATCCACCACACTCTGTATACTGACCATATAATATATCATTCACAAGATCAAGTACACTGATCATTCATGAATCCTCTAGATGCCCTCTTATACACACTGAAAGCCATGTGATGTTATGCTGACACATTACACAGAATATAACATCCATGTTACCTGGCATAGTTACTTTTCATGTGTTCCGCGTTTTTGTTTCAGCGTCCTTGATAAGTGATTGATTTTCACACATATGTTCCAGCTGCTACCCAGTAACTTTTAATTGAAATGAGAACATGTTAGTCTTCGATAAACCAGCTTAAGAAAGATTAATGGAAGCTAAACTGACTTGGAACTATGAATCTTTAGCTCTGGGACACTAGGAGAATAAAGCATTCCACTGCTCAGTGATCAGCTGCACATGAAAGCTTCTTCAGTCAAAATATTCAGACACTTTCCACAAGTGTTGATAGGGGAAAATTCTTTCTGTAACAATAAGTTTAATGGATCACTGCGTTATCACTTTGCTCCTCTTCCTCTCTCTCTCTCTCTCTCTCTCTCCCTTCCCCCATCCCTCTCTCTCTCTCTCTCTCTCTCTCTCTCTCTAATATCGTGAGAACGGGGATG
>JAUTYZ010073432.1:0-11950 GCA_032273725.1 Panulirus interruptus | reverse complement strand
AGGTACTTTCAGAATCATGATTAAAATTTCAGTTACACTAAACATTTGATCATTTTTACATCAGGTATGTTGATGTAACTAGTATGGCTTTCCCGAGGATGAAGAAAAAAATATAGTGACGGTTTAGATCAAAATGTTAATAGTCACGCTCACTGTAAATCCCCTGAAGGAAAAAAAAAACAGCATGATAACAGAATGTTTAAATCTTACTCAAGTCCCGAGGTGGTATCCTGACATAAACAGTGATGATGAGAGAAATGGTTGGAACCTCTAGCGTGTCCTTCAGTTCTTGCTATCATGGTAGCGGTTTTGATGAGGTTGCATTCCTGCACTTAGTAGGCTTATAATAACGTAGTGGTAGCGGATACTGTTGAAGTGGCCCTGAACATAGACTTATAGTATGGGTTAGAGTAGTATGATATGTGTATTGATTATCAAGGTGAAAGGCTCAGTGTCGCCATTACTAAGATGGGTATATAAAGTTGGGATCATTATGATTCACTGGAAGTATTTTTTTTCTAATCTGATAAAAATAGCAGTCAGTAGCCTACATACTCCAAAATTAGAACTCCATTTTTCTTTAAGGACGTTCTTTCCAGCTCTGTAACATATTACGTACGGTTGAAATACACTAGTTCGTTGATATTATTTTTCCGGAAAACCTCGTATACAGATTCTAATATGGTGTGTCCTTCTCCCAAAGTGTTAGGAAGGCAGTGTGGAGTGCTGTCAGCTATGAGGTGTTGCTCAGAATGGCATGTCCGGGTAAATATTATGACGGGCCGGTATCGAATGTTGAGATCCTAAGAACAAAGCTACGGGAAATTGCGTCACGTTCCCCCGCCTTCGCTGTCGGCGGTGAATGATTCCACATGGCAGCTTCAGTTGCACAGTGCAGTCCATTGTGTTCAGGGTGAATCACAGTGATTACCAGCCGGTTACAGACGAAATCATTCAAAATCAGACGTGTTCAAAGCATAACTGGTCCTGTATAATAATGAAGCGAACTGTGTCTGCCTGATTGAGTGTTTGTTTGATACTGACACTAGTTAAAGCCTCGTCCTTTTATGATATTTACCGGGTTAGATATACTAAACTGGCAGTCATGATTATAGAAAGTAATGTGTATGATATGATGTGGTATAAACCGAAAAAAAAAATCCAGATAAGCTGTAGTGTTCGATAGTGTAAAATGGTACGGTGGAAATGATTTCTGTGTTGTAGGGTGAACAAGATATTTATAGTGTGGTTAACTGAATTCACAGAGATGTGATATAACAAGGAAGCCTTACTGGAATGATCACATAACCATACAGAACACTATCAAGATGACCCCATGCTGACGTGTTGGGTCTTGAGTAAGGTGAAGCGCCACATGATATGTTGTTATCTTGTGATAATGCATAGGATAGTATTATCAGGCGTTTCCTGGGTTGGTGGAGAGCAGAAAGCGGCCATGCTCTCAGTCTGTCTCCTGGTGGTGCAGTGGTGGTGGGGGAGGTACACACGTCTCAACAAAATTTGAATCCGTTCTCATCAGCTGGTGTCGTGTTCTCATCAGCTGGTGTAGTGTGTTTGAAACAAAACGTTTATTGTTGCTGGTTGGATGATTCTTATTCACTTAACCGTTCAACACAGCCTGCCAAACTACGAAACATAACCGTTCAACACAGCCTGCCAAACTACGAAACATTATTGAAACATTCCAACACAATATAAATCTTAACCTCTTGGTTTCGTATCGTACTGTTGTTGTACTTGAGGGGTTAAGGACTGTCTGTCCCCACTCTCGCTCAGGAGAAATCCCCAAAACTGGAACATCGTTGTGAAAACGAAACCCAAAAAATAACGACGTTTTTTGATGATAGTGACTTTGTGGTAGAGGATCAGCGCACACACCTTGTGGATGAGGTTGCATTTTAGGATCCTTGTGAAGGTGTAAACAAATTCATGACACGCACTCTTTCTCTCTCTCACACACACACGCACACACCATACTACTTATGTTTAAGGAGACCGGGAGGATGCGCTGAATTTCAGACCAGTTTCCCTAACGAGAGTGGTCTGTAAAGTACTAGAAAAGATAATCAGAAAACAAGTCGATGACTTCTTGCAAAGGAGAACCTTTCCTAAGCGAGAGACAGTGCTGTGTCAGGGAAAAGAGATCATGTGTAACGAACCTCTGAAATTTTTATGATATAGAAGCTGGTTCTTAAAGATGGAATGAGGGAGGGACTACCTCGATGGGTAGATTATCGTAGTGGAAGAGAACAAAGGACGCATGTCAGGAGAACCATCTTGAAATGGGTTGTGGAGTCACCAGTGGCTTGCTGCAGGGGTCTGTTGTGGGGAGTATTGCTTTTCTTGTTCCAAGTAAATGACTTGCCAGAAGGATTGGAATCCTCCTGAGTATGTTTTGCTCATGATACCAAGGTCATGAGGGAAGTGAAAAGCGAAGAAGAGCACTACATCAACCTACACGGGGACCTTGACAAATTCTAAAGTTGTTCTGATACATGGTTGAGGAAATCCAGCCCGAGTGTATGTATTGAGATGGGACGAAGCGAAGAGGGGTCACGATACGAATATTATCTACTGAAAAATAAACTGCTTGAATCTGTGTCACGAGAGAGAGAGATTTGGTAGTAGATACCGTCCTTAATCTGTCGCCAGTCCCAAGCTAAGGAGGCAGACTGTCTACAGGCAAATATTAGAATAGCTTTCAAATATATGGATAAGGAAAGTTTCAGCAACTTGTTCACATCCCACATTAGGCCAAAACTAGAATATGCTTCTCAAGTTTGGTCACCGCATTTAAAGTTACACAAAGAACTAACAGAGAAGCTCCAGAGGAAGTGAACAAAGATGGTACTCAAATTAATAAAACTTAGTTTTGTGGAGAGGTTAGAGACCTTAAATTTGTCCACCATGGAAGGAAAAGGAATAAGGGGTGACCTGATGGCTATAGATAGAGCCACAAAAATTTCTCTTGGTTGTTTATTGAAGTGAAAGGTTTTTGGGGTTGAAAAATATGGGAGGAGTTTGTTGGAGGGTTCTTGCGAGTACGGTGAGGAAGATAAAGCTAGGAAAAAGAAGAAGGAAAATAGGGTAATGTACCCTGGGGCTTAACCCAAATGTACCATTGTGGATCGGGGTGACCGGATTACAAGCTTTAAGTTTTTAAACCAGGTTGCTAATGCCATCAGTGAACAGTTCCTCGAGAGATGCAAAGGGGTAAAACAACCAGAGGACATAACGTGAAGTTAAGCAAGAAACTTGCTAGAAAATGTAAAGCACTTACAGCTTAAGAGTAGTAAATATATAGAATAAATTGATGATGATGTGGACAGCATATACAGCTTAAATAGTTTAATGATACATAGAGAAAGTTCAAGGGATGGGGCACCACGAGTATAAATCTCCCTCCCCAAACAGTACAAAGAGGTAATTACAAAGAGTTAATTACACATCCGCTTGCTCCATATTCTTATATTGTCTCCACCACTTCCTGATTACATCTAGAATGCATTCTCTATTTTTTTGTTTTCTTACAAAACAACACCGAAAATGGATGCAGCAGTGCCCGATGCATCCGTGAGGGTTGTGCGTCTTTGTGGGTCTGTGGTGGTATGAGAGGAGGTGATGCTCGTGTCTTGGCTGAGTCGACGAGATAGCAGAGGAATAGTTAGTCTAATGCTACTGGCTCACCCTGGCCTCTCCCCGCCCGGGGCCGCCACCTACCGAGCATAGGTTGACTCTAAGCACGCAGACTTACCTGCTTCCCTCCGTCCCTCTCTACAAGCGACCGTTGTTATTCTTTTGCATTGTAGGAGCAGTCGTGTGAAGCTTGGAGGGTGCAGATACTGTTGTGTTCTGCATCCATACTGGCATGAAGGTCCACAAAGTTCAGACACCGCCAAGGTCTTCACTCCTGCTTACATGGGGGACTTGTTGGGGAAGGTTATGAAGCGGTGCGCACAGTGTAACTTCTTTATCAGAGCTTGGAATCACTTTCTTGCACTGCAAGTAGAGTAATGAATACCTGAGACGATTTTCTAACCATATACACTGTTTGAATGGAAATAAGTATGGTGTGAAAAGAGGAAATGGAATTTTAGAACGAATTATCATGATATCCAATGAAGAGGTTTTACGTAGGCGAATTACAAGAAATGATGTCTGTATTGCCTTTTACGACGTGTAGACGCTGCATGTGGCGAGGCTGTGGGAGGCTAGCCATTTGTCAGCTCATTTCTCACTGTGGATCGTCAACATCCTGTTTGTTTTGTTTTTTCTTGTATCCCTCTGGTGGTTGCTATATGGCGAGATATTTAATATGTTTCGTTGATATAGATTTTACTTTCCTGAAGGTCAGCTGTCACTGGTCACATCACCAAGGCAAAGATACAATATCTTATGATTCCTTCGTAGTATTCGCGATTTTATTGCCTCAAACGTAGTACTAGAACGAATTGGCCTGGAAGTGGCGAGCCACACCCATTCCTTGCTTGTGGACCTTGTGTCTGGGATGTGTTCTTCCTGGGACTACTGCACGTGAGGCACGGTGTTGTACGTGCCGTGCCGTGCTTGGTGGCTTATCCCAGAGTAATAGTTTTGAGGGACAAAGGAGACCAGCCACATAGTAGGAGCTCATCCAAATGTGGCGCTTATGAGACAAAAGGAACTCTCAGGCCAGCATCTAGAATTAATGAAAGGGGAGAGAGGTGGAATGACAGTGGTGAAAAGTTCAAAATGAGAGTGATATGTAAGAACACTCTGTGTCTTTGAGGATTTAGCGTTTTTTGTTTTAATTGGATGTTAAACTTATCACATGTTGGTCTTAATCTCGTAAAACTGAGAACAGCTGTTGTAGAGATGCAAGTTTATTATGAGACCGGCGACCAGTCTTGAATGAAAATGAAGTTGATACTCGGTAACACTAAACATCTGATAGCTATAAAACAATTAATTACGATTTTCGAGATAAAGAGAAAACGGACCCGGTTGTTGCTTAGGTCACTATCGTATATCAATGCAACACCTAAGTAGACATACGTATATTTCTCGTTTTGAGGGACTAGAAGGGTTAGAATAATCGTCCAAATACATAAATATTTAATATTATTAAGTGTATTGTATACTGTGTAGCTCAAGGTCGGGGAGGGCGATCGTTCCTGTCCCCACCCCTCCCCCTTAGATACGCCCATGTTGGAGGACAGTTTACCTCTGGAGAGTTTACCTACACTTGGCCTTAAGCTCACACATCTAACCCATTGTGCACATCGGTACAACCATCATACCCAAGGGTCGCAAGGGGTTGAGATTTTATGTACCAGAACCATGAAGAACACAGGTCTCTTGCACTTAGCCTGAATGTCTGTTTTCTAGGATGCTACATGTATAATGATTTGATTAGGTTCGTTATTTTTGATACCTTAAAACCCAAGATAAGAAGCCATCACACAATAGGCATTGTTATTCCAAACCTTGCAACTTTCAGGATGATATATGATAAAAATCTTTAATTAAAACAGCTTTAATAACATGTTTACCTGCACTTTGTCGTGATGAAATGAAATGACGGAATAACAAGATTTACTTGAGATGCATTTATATCAGAAACTTGTCATGCAGCCAGGGAAATTTAAAAGTTCCGTCCGACTTCCTAACCTAATCCGAAATGTCTTCAGCGAGGCTTTGTATCATATCTATCCTCCTTTGGGAAGATGATCATCACATTGTCCATCTGTCAGTGAAGGATTTTGTTGATCATTTCTTTCCATCTTGTCATATATGGTTTCTCTCCCTGTATTTGTTAATCGTAAAGGTATAAGATTTAAATTCAAAGAGTAAGAACCTGTTTATGTGGGAGAGTCGAAATATATCTTTGTGAACCATCACCCCCCCATATTCGAAGATGGATCCGAATCATGTGTCATAGAATGTGATGTGTGTGTGTGAGAGTGCAAAGCAGTTGAGAGTAAGTGTTCACTGTTTTCACTGTATAGCTTTGGCATGGTAAGTCTTGCGATATGTTGAAACAGTGTTTGTAAAGTTGGAGCGATGGTTCGTGTCCAGAGCCGGTGTCACAAGTGATGCCAAGTTAGGTTGGGTTGTGCGGTGGAAGAGATTGACAATATAGGGTGACAGAAGGATGCCGGTTCGATTCTTTTTTTCTTTTTGTTTTTGTTTTTACCCTGGATGGCCATGATTAGAGCATATAGGCCAGTGCCATGTCGGTTACTCTAAAACAAAGAAAAGTACCCAGGGATTCGTTGACTAGATTTCTACATTTGGGAATACGTTTCACAGTGATATAGGGAAAACACTTCTTAGTAACTCTGAATTATCCTAAAACATTACGTCGTGCCGAAAGTTTTTGTAACTGTGCAACCCGAATATATATACTTTCCGTTCTTGTTTCCACTGATCGCAGACATGATTATATGCCATGCACTGGTCATTACAGAGGATTGTATAGTTAGTACAGAAGTAACACTTTGTCTTAAGTATTCACAGACAAAGTGTTCCTGGGAGTGAGTGGGTGTTCAGTATAATGAACATTCTTCACATTCTCTCAGCTGTTGTCGCTTAGTTAGAATGATTGTGGTCACACAGTAAGTGTGAGAGAGAGTGTGTGTGTAGAATTGCCTTACGTATTCGTTCTTGGAGTAAATCCGGAGCTCTAATGTGGACAGTGTTGACGAGCCTCCATTATTTGGTTGCTGGAGTATGGGAGGTTTGGTGACTCATGTCACGTCAATATATATATGTTTAATATTTTGTATTGAAATATCGTAGTCAATTTTTTTTCGGCGTTTTAGTTCGCTCAGTGAACACATGGTTTCCTTTTTGTAGATCGTGGGCATAATTATTTTTAATTCCTCGAGAAACACTAGTTGGTAACGGTGCATGTGTACACACGGCGGACTTGACGGGCCTCACGTCACACAAAGCCATGTGATTACTCACTCGGACTTCTCTTTACACCAATTCTTCCTGAAACATTGTCACGTTAGGAGTAGGAATCAGCGTCGAAGGTAATACCCACTAGATAGTTGAGGAACAGAGCGAGTTAGACGTTGGCATTGCAGAAAAAGTTGTCGTGGCGAGTAGTGTGAGGTTGCCAGGCAGTGTGTTAGGTGTGTAAACTGGTCCTGCCTCTTCTCTAAGCCAGTTACACTTCATTCGTGGTAGTGTCTCGAAGGAAGCTGCTGATGCGATCTTATCTTGTTCAGTGAACTCTCCTGGCCAAGCTGGGCTGAATAAGCTTGGGGGACGGTTTATGAGAATAATTATAATTGAGATTCTGAGAAAATCTTATTGTTGGCAGCATTGTCGCGACACCAAAGAATCTCCAAGCAGTTTCAGGGCTGTGACTTGGTGAAAGAAACTTACACGGCTCTCATAAATCCAATGGAGATTACTTTATTGACCTTTCTTCAAGTTGGTGTCTTGGGATTAGTGTTTGGAAGTGTGAAAGTTCTTCTCCTGGTGTGTTCATTAATAACTGCATTGACATCATGGCTGGGGAAAACAATGTCATGTTTGCGGGCTTGCCTATTCCACCCATTATCTATACCCCTGATTTGGGAGAAGGAGATACTCAGCCAGACATTACGTCCAATAAGAGCAATAGGTCACGTACTAACAGCTTCAACAAATCTGGGAATAGCAGCCGTCGTAGCAGTTTTGGCAGTGACCATGAGAAGAGTGGATTAGACAGCCCTTTGAAAATTCGTGGAGGAAATTTTCTACATAACCTCCTTCACCCACTTGACTATTATCACCATCACCAACAGAAAAGACGTAGCCGCTGTAATTCGACTTCCAGCGAAGTGGAGTTAGACTTTGATTCACCAACTCCTCCATCTCCTGCAAGGCCAGGACGCTCGAGAACTCCCGAGCCTTTCAGAACAAAGCCAAAAGAGAAAAAAGGATTGTTTCAGAGATCCCTTACGCCAGATCCTCCTAGGTCAAAGCAAAAGGAAAATAAGGAACCAGTACAACGACCCCAGGCCCCAGAGCCCTGGCCTGTATACCGCCCTGTACCCCGACGTAGACCTAACAATCTGTTTCTTAATATTCCTGGAAGTGAGAATAACAATGTACAAGACACAGGAAGGCCAGTGTCGCCTACTGTGCATCATAGTCAACCAGAATCACAAGTGGCAGTTGTGAACAGCCATTCCAGCGAAAGTAGAACTGATGATAGCTCAAGTACTGGTAGTTCTGATAGTTGTAGTAGTTGTAAGAGCAGCAGCTTCACAGGAAGTGAGATTGATAATGACTGGCAGTTTGCATCATCCCCAATATCAGGAATTAATACTCTTGGGCGGGAATACAAAAACCAGTCTCCTGCAAAATCTCCATGTAATACACATTCCCCCATGTATTTTTTAGAAGGAAAGAGTCCTTTATCAAAGTCTCCATGTGAAAGAATGCAGGTTCCATTGAGAAGTAGCATTAGTCTTGATACTGAATCGAAATCTCCTCGCAATAGCCATTCTCCCCTCAGCTATAGAGCTAGTTTACCCTCACAATATTCATCTAATTATCTGACCCCAAAATTAAGGCCAGGTATATATAGTTGTGATAAGAGTAATGACAATGTTTCAAGAAGTAATTGCTCATTAGATTCAACACATTCTCAGACAGCACAGTCACACAGAGAAAAAAGATGTATAAATAAAATTGATACAGGTAAAGATAATCGGAAAATGATCAGAGGTGTTAATGACGAAGCCAGTTGGGCAAGCTTCTGGGGTGAAGAGCCAGATGGGAATGCCTTCAAGAGGAGCAAAGCTTCAGCTGATGGGTACTCAAAAAAAGAACATGAGGAAGTTGTGAAAAAATCATCATCAGTTGAAAAACTTTACTCCATATATGACCAGATCATTAGAGAAGGTAAATAATGTTTGACATAATTTACAGTATGGTAGTACAGTTTCTCTTTGAACACTATTACAACACTTGAATAAAATGCTTCTCCTTTGGTCTGACCCTTAAAAGTCAGGACAAAGGCCAAGTCATCAAATTCAAGTGTGGTACATGCATGTGCACAGCTTGTACTGGTGTGGTAAAGAGCCATACTGTCATGTTCAGGAGATGAATCTTTAGATATTTTCTTTTTTACGTCTGCTTCAGCTTTGCATTGATACTTGCTTTGGATTTTGAGTGATTTTGTTCTGCTGTGCTTGTGTAATGTTTAGAGAATTCAGTAACATGCAGAGCATGAATTTGAGCATTATATTGTTTTGAACGACATATCCTTTAGTGAGGGTAATGGATATCGGGTAAAGTGAGAGGTAAATGTAAAAGTAGGTAATTGGTAATAAATCAAATAGACCTGTAAAACTATCATCTAACCACACCTAGTAGCTGAAATGATAGTGGAAATATAACATCAAATTCATCAGCTACTGGGGTTGCATGGCTGCTCACTGTCATCTGGTTGTTTGCATCCAGCACCATTTACATGGTTCTCAGCCATGGGTGTGAGTGGTATATTTCAACGAATATTGAACAGTAAGATAGAACTTTATTGCTAGGGAAGTTAAATAAGGTTTTCAAAAGTTAGTTTTGATGTTTTTTAGAAATGTATTACCTAATTTTATGTTAACCCCACATTTTCTGATTACTGATTATTTTGATTTTGTTTAGTAAAGTATAAAGCTTTAATTCATGCCCTGCAATTGATATTGTATTCTCTAAACTTACTGGTTCACTAACATTGCAGAACAATATTTCTCATGCAACGTTAATGGTGATGCGAAGCGAAACTAGAATTTAATTTTTTGTATATACTGTGCCAGCTTCATTGGTAAGGTTGAGTACCATTGCCATCAAATAAATATCTGTGTGGCAGTGACACTTGTGGTATGCTATTGACATTGATTTGTTGACAGGGTCAATCTGTCACTGACTTAGGAATTGGTTCTATGCTTTCATTGGATAATGTTGGTAGTTTTTTTATTTATATTTTGTACAAATTAGTGTAATGAAAAATTACCACTGACCCATTATCAAATTTGCTGTACTACCTGTTGGATTTTTTAGCAAAATAACTGCTATTGTAGTTATAGTTATTGATTTCATTGCTCCATTCCATGTATGCATAGAATTAGGCACTACATCTTATTGTTACATCATAGGTGAACATATATGATAATAGAGAGGGTCAGGTTGTATATAAACTCTCTGGACTGTATATCCAAGTTTGATCGTATTTGAAAATGTAGTAATATAGAGCTGACAGAAAAAATGTTGGCAATAGGTCAGTTGATACTTCATAAAATGTGATCATACTGTAGATAATAAAATATTGATGAACTGTTTTAAGTTCATCCAGAAAGAAAGAACATAGAATTACCTGTAATGTCTCGGAAAATTCCTGTCCGTGACTGCGATGACACTACTGCTAGTTAAGGAATGTGGTTTATCTTGAAGCTTTTTTAGAATGAAAATATAATTGGCAATTATTTACTTTCCTTATGCCAGCTGAATTGATTTTGTTTATAAAATACCTCTCAGGACAAATGCTTTGATGCCAGACATGAGAATTTTTTGAAAGGAGAATGACTTCTACTGAATCAATAAGTGCACTGCTATTGCCCTATCCTGCAATCTTATGTGAACCTCACAATGTGGCAATGGTTTTGAAGGTAGGGAAAATTATGGGATTAAACGTAACTAATTTTGTACAAATATGACAGCCTAATCTAACCTAGTTGAGGTTTGGATTGTGCTAAATTGAAATTAAGGTTACTAACCTTGCTTAGGTTAGAAGGCTACAATAAGGAATGAAACTCATAGAATCATTATCCAGGGTGAGGGAAACATTTCTTAAATGACAATGCTAGCAATATTTCATTCAAAGCATTTAAACTGAACCAACATTGGGCACGTGGCATGATGTGGTCTGTGGTGTCTGAATTATCCCAATGCAGTTGATGCAAATTTGTCACTATAGTATTCTTTTGACTTGTAGGACTCGACATTGAAATTTACAATCCTTTGTTACTCTAAATTTCCAGCACCAGTCCTGCATTGCAATGATGTGTGATAAAGTGAAATAATTCAAGGAATACCATATGCATTTTTGCTGTTGCAAGGAACAGGGCAGGAGCAAACCACCACAACATAAGTGTGGAATACAAAAAGCAACCAAATTTTGCAGAATTAGTCTATTTGTTTAAACAAAATTTGAAAAGCAAATTGAATGTTAAGTCTCACCAGTTCAGTAACCACAAAATAAACAAGTAAAATCCCTTAAAGAACTATAAAAGTGATTCTGGGAGCCTACAGTTTATTGGCCAGGAACATTAGTGGAACAAAAAACGTTACAAAAAAAGTTGTCTCCTGAATTGTGCTTGAGCCTCATATTTCAGTGAAAATTGAGCATACTATAGGTATAGTTCCAGTTTCGGGATACTACACAAATATTATATGGCTTTGGAAGAAACTCATATCAGTGGACTTTTGATATTTAGTAGAAGTGATTTAAACCAGTGAAACAGGATTTGAATCACCATTTTTCATCCTACAGTAGAGTAATAAATGTATGATATTGGTGAGATCTATAATGATCTGGAAAAATGTGGTGTTCTAGAAACAAACTATGAAAAACATCTAACTTCTCCAAGCAGCCTTTGCTTACCATATTTTTGACATTATTTGAAAAGTGTTATTTATTTTCAGTTGCTGGAAGGTTTATTTGTTAATTGTTTACTGGGTTCACTGAATATATGCATTTCCATCCACTGCTTGTAACCAATACGATAAAAGATAACACTGTTTTTGGCATAAAATATTTCAATTAAAGTACTAAAATGAAGGTAAATCATGTACTTTAGGGAAAGTTAAGGGAGGTATGAAAACTTCTGTTGATATGTAGTAGTTTTTCAAGTACTTTTGCTCTGCATTTTCATGCATATTATAGCCATCCCCA